>JAHDVE020008218.1:0-58496 GCA_022606495.2 Halesus radiatus
CATTGTTAAATATGAAATAAGAGTAACATTGATTCATAATCTAGCGTGGCGTGGGGTTCCTCAAGGCATTGACCTTAGGCCTATCGTATAAATAGTAAACAGACAGTTTTATCTATACAAAGATTTAATCTGGCCGACATATTGTATCAATCTAGCACCATATTTAATCGCTCACGGATCCCACAGTTTTTGAGAGGATAATAAATAAAAATGGTAAGATAAACAGAGAAAGACAAACTTTCCACGATCATAGCATCGCGGGTGGCTCCAAAAAAATCCATTGTGAAGAAGGTTGTGGTAAGAATCCATAACAATTATAACATAAAATATAGAATGTAGGTACTTTACCAGTATTTCACTAAGCTGTATTGTAAATCCTCTGTTAGGTAGAAAGGTAGGTAGGTACTCACCTGAAAAAAAGAGAAAATTTGGTTAGCATAATAAAATATAAAAATCACACCAAGAAAATGCGATTTGTAAATCTTCAGATATATTAAATTTTTTGTAATTATCCGGTTGTCATTGAAATGTTTCTGAACGCCCTTCACGACGGCGGTTTTAACGCTTTGGAACTATATTAAAATTTCAAACATTCCCTCTCTCGCTCGAGGGGTCTCGCCGCGAGGACAAACATCGCCTGTTGACATTCCCTCTCCCGATGTCTGATGGAATAAATACGTCTGCCAGTCTAAACCCCGACCAATCAAACCGTTTCATGTTTCGAAACCACAAAGGAAGAGGTAAAAGGAACGAAGCCACAAACTCGCAACGTTAGAAATTATTCAAAGATAAAAGCAAACGTTCTGCAACGTGTCTTGTAATACAAACGGGAGCTAGAGACATTGTAGGAATCGACTTTGTTCGATAATATAGGTACCTACCTGAGATATAATCCGTGTGAGACAGGCTTTCGATACCACAGATCAAGATATCTCCAGCGTTATTTCCCTAGATGGAAATAAAATATCGGAATACGAACCGAAGAACACGGAAGAATTCTGAAAACCACTGAAGGTATTTGATACGCTCGTAAATTCGTTCACGATCTGAGAATTGACATATATAAAGCCATGTAATAGGATTCATTGGATAATTATGCAATTACGACTAAACGAAAGGCACTCCAAATCAATTGATAATCAATACAGAGCCACGCTTATTTACGACGCCATCTAGGCAATGGGCACTAAATTGATGTAAAAAAAGTCACAAAATTGTACTTTTTTATAATAACACTTGCAAACTGACCACCGACATTAAAGGCACGTAACTATTATTTACATTCCAGAAAAGCTCTGCGATAATTATTGCTCTGCGTGATATTTACGATTTTATAATTCAGCAGATGAATAAAATGGTATAAGAACATTAAAAGCTCCACCGAAGTCGACGCCAAATAGCGCCGGTGGCAATTCTCATCTCCCGCTGTTGGCAATTAAAACAGAGATCAGTGGTGGAGACTGTAGAAGCTGTAAAGAACACCCGGGAAGAATTGTTTGAGCATGTCACAACACTTCTAATGGTTCATCTAGTAGAAGTGTTTTATTACACCCTAGAAATAGGGATAAGAAAGTAAATTGGGCACTAAATAGTAAGCAACAAGTAATAACTAGTTTTTAATCTGTCTCTTAGCTTTGTGTGCTGGACGATCGGCTGCATCGATCCATCCATCGATTCCAATATCGAAGCTGATAACTTCGTAACATGTTCATCAGAAAGATAGATATGATTATTAATAATAATATTTGGATGATTTGTATAGCACCGTTTTTGTGAAAAATCTCTCAAAGGCAGGACCAACTGTTACATACTAGACTGCGATGGAAGCACTGGTTCAATAAAAAAAACCTTCTGGCAAAGTTTGCGAAAAAAATTTCTAAAGTAATCCATTTTATATTTATGCATCTTGGTAAGCTTCGGCTCTGTTGCAGTTTACGAGTTTGATCAAAATCTTTTGAATTTCTCAACACGCCACTGAGAAAGATCAAAATTTAATACCTAGCTTGAATCTGTTTCGTCTGTTTATTTGTCTGGACGCGGCCGGTCCACGCTCCGCGCGCAGTCCACAGGTGGGTGGCACGGGGAGATTAATAATGCACGTGCCTTTCAACCTGTTCAACCCACGTGTGAAGGGACCTGCGCGGCCCACACCACCCAGCCGAAGCCGCGGGCACCCGGGGCAGGCGGACCAACGCGAAACGCGTCAACTTTGTGGCTGAGATGCGAACAAATCGACAAGTCTATATACCAACTGCAGTGATGGAGATTGGCCGAGGTGTCCCTCTCATGACGGGGAAAATGAGCACACGAACATAATCATACGATTTCCAAGGTCTCCATGACGAGTTTAGCGTTGAAGAAAAGTAAAGAGAAATAACAAACAATGAACTAACCTAATCTATTGCAGAAAAATGTTCCCTTCATCAGTTTTCCTACATCACATCTGTGCTAAACAAAGTGATTCCTGATGCCATCGACTGGTTGAATAACCTCAGCATCTCACTATGACCTCCACCAACTCTCCTACACCATACGAAGAGGAAGAAGAGCTACTCTTTCGCTATATTATACTTTGTCACTGTTCTGTTGTATCCGGATGCCGATTTCCGATTATATAGATTTATTTTGGATTAGTTTACATCTCTTATTTTGGATTAGAGAGTATCATTTAAGTCCTCTGTTTTTCTTGAGGTCATCACTTCTTTGCTGGGTTCTCCTGGTGGTCATTTATCTCATGTTATTTATCCCGCCATGATTGAAGATTCTCCATGACAAAGAGTATACTGTTAAGGTAATTCAATTCAAATCAAATGTATTCATCATCAAGACAGAAGTGATACTCAAATCTGTCCGTGATGGACACATCGAGGATGTCCTAAACGTTGACTCATTTCCACGCAACAGTTAGATTATATCTACCATTTTGTCAATTTGGAAAATATTTTGTCCATTTGGACAGTAAAAATTGTCTTTTCATAGGCACTTACCAAGATTGAGGTGACATTTGTCAGCCCATCAAATCCTTAAATCACATGTTTTCAAATAGAACACAGAAAAAAAGAAAAAAAGGTTATTGACGTAACTGAGACAATTTTCATCGAGACGCACTAGGTTTTAAGATTCATCTCCTTAAACAGAAATGAAATAATAGTAAAGAAAAAATAGATAATTTACAAGATTATGCGGTAGCCGTCATCTAGTAATCGTAAGAATAAAAGCCAATCTCATGTAGTGCATTTCAATGCCCGCGTATGTATGAAATTATAACCAAGCAGTCGAGAAATTTAATGCAATGGATCAAAACTGCCGGGAGTCAGAGAGCAATCAAACGATGCATCTGATTACAGCCTCGATGCATCAGTGAAGATTGAAATACTGAAGCCAAAACTGCGCAAGCTAGAATTGGAGCCGTGCAATATCAGATCAATAATAATTATAGGCAAACAATATTTTATTGGATAAATTTCAATAGAACGTAGTTATGAACTCAATCAAACTGCCAATCTGACCCGAGAAAGAACCCAAAATAAGAGTGGAAACCAATTATTACTAAACATTACATGTGGCGTATAATGACCTTATTCAATTGTGTTGGTAAATAGGAACCAACTCTTTCAAATAAAGATAGAAGTTACGATAAGAAATTTATTGAAAAAGCTTTGAAATGTTCAACAACTGGATGAAGTTTGAGAAGAAAGTTGAAAAGAAAAGTATTATTTATCGTCTTATTTGGGTTGCTATTTATTGTAGGTACCGAGTATTTGAGTACTGCAATTATTCAATTGATCTAATGGTTTTGATTGATTTGCCTTTTGAAATTATCTCAAGTGGGGGTGCATACACAATGCACACTCGAGCAACTAACGAAGTGTGGTTCCAGACTTGATTTGTACGTCTCAAAGGTCAGAATCGCGTTCAAAATCATAAATTAAAGTGTGGACATCCAAATAATAATACCAGACTAAAACAAGAAGTCATAAAAAGACAATGCGATAAAAATACATACTAAATAACTAAAATTTCTGAACAGCTTGGACAACATTAGAATGCAACGTCGAAACATCTGACAAGCGTTTTACGAATCTAAATAATACCGGTTTAAAAAAAACTACGGAATATCAAGGGGCTAGTCTGTCTGGGACAATCCCAACTTTTCCAAACACCGCACGTTGCATTATCTATCCCTTATTTCAAACACTGCAAAAATGGGTGCCGATGAAGTCAAAAAAATAAAGAACGTGCGCGTAAATTCTCTCAAAATTTTACAAAATTATCAGATTACAATAGTGATAGACATGTGGTTAATACGAACCTGAAAACATCTCGTGTACAACGCTCGTCTTAACACGAAAATTAATCAGATTAGATTGTAAGCGATCAGGGAGAAATTTGACACGGGTAGAGATGTAAATAATAGCATGCTACACATATTTATAAAATGACAACAAGACAATGAGACGATATCTCGCGGTCAGCAAGCGGGGGTCGTACAGGGACAGTCCTGTGTCTCGAGGATAGGTTTATGTCATAGGCAGATCAGGTTTCTGGTTCGATGCCTGATGTGGACAATGTACAAGCGTTAATGTATCATATTCAACTTGTTGTTTGTATTTGGTTGATCCCATCCTTCACCCCATCCCAGCTATTCGTGATAATTCCACGTTCTTTTTTGTTGGTGATATCAGAAATCAAGTCGGAGTAGTTATTTGTCTTTTGGTCGACTTCCATGGGGATATGGTTAATGAACTACGCTGGAACGTGTTGCCTGGCAGCGATGCATACGAATCTATATAATTGTGAATGTGTTTTATTGTAAATTTGATGATGGTCATTCTTTTCTTTATTATAATCCATGCGATTGGTCAAAAAGATCATGGATATTTAAAAAAGAGGTCGGTCCGTTTATAATATAACTGGACAAATTCCATGGAAATTCAGCAATACCTAGAGTTGGTTTACATTAGCAATTGAACATTGTCTCTGAAATACGTTAATTTAAAAAAAGCAGGTGCTTACCGGTTTCCAAAACAGTGGCCGGATAACATATTGTCGGCATGATACAGTGTGGAGGTTATGAACAACTCATTTTGATTTATTTTGAAATTATCAAGCTTTGAGGTGTGACTTAAATGCGTACTCTAGCAATCATTAACGACTGATTTTCAACTGCTTATCATTATAAATTATTAAAGAAATCATAATTTACGTGAAAAGGTTTTCTGTTTTCATCTTTCAGGTAGTTCAAAGGTGAATAATGCTTTTAATCGTATAAAAGCGATTCATTGTTACATCGACCCAGTTGGGCGTAGACATCCTGTGTTACATTTCAATCCTATCCGATGCAGCACATGTGTTACCTACAACTCGACGAACTCGATAACTCAATCAGTATTTATTATATTCGGAAAGAGAAAGCCTCCCTTCGGAGCGATTGTTCAGAGAAAATGAGAAACTGTTAAGAAACAATAAATCGTCCATTATCCGTCACAGCTTCGTGATTCATCAGTAATTAAATTCATTTCAATTTAACCGTTCCGTTGCACAACCTGCATTCATTGATACACGGCGGACGGGAATAGCCCCCACTTGTGAGTAATCGAATGATCATTATTGAACCGATTGAGCTCTTTGATCTTTACATCCGACTCTTTACAATCGTTTAATTAACTAAACTCTTGCTTGCTGGAAAGCTTTGGGTTCAACATTGAAATTAGCACAGGTATTTTGTCTGTATTTTTTAGATAATTGAATTCATTTTAAACTCATAATGTCATTTACAAGAAACGATTTTTGAAAATAGAGTACGAAAAATAAAAAACGGCGTGTCGCGAAGGCGTGGAGTAACTACCTACTAGTCTATATATATACATACAAATGAATGTCAGTCCTCGATTTTTTAGAAAATTACTAGACCGGTTTCGCTGAAAATATCACAGTTTGTTCTGATTAGTGCCGGAAAGGTTTAGAGAGTAGAGAGATATACTAATCTGGTTAGCCACAGATTACATAAAAAAATAAGGTTTGTTTGGGTAGAATATTTTTAAATTGGAAAACCCCATTGGCTACCTACATAATAACTTTATTATTTAGATATATTTTGAAAAAATAAAATTGGAATGAAATAAAGACAGTAATAGTCACCACAAGGCATTACTTTCGCTGTCAAATCCATTATAGCACCCGAACGATAAGCAAGAATTCACAAGGTCATAACTTTATTCCAAAAAAATAATCCCGAGCAAGCCGAATCAGCCAGTTTTACAGAAAAGTTGAAATGAGGGGGATGGGATGGGGTCTTGACTATCAAATTATCTAACGACAGCTATAAAGCTAATTTTATATCACACTTCCAACTTATGAAATATACGACAATGGCCTCATATCGTGCGTTTCGTTATTGCAATTGGACAAAAATCGAAAGACAAGCACTATTTACTAAACCATGTAGATTTACAGGTCCACTCAGATAATGATAGTGTTTGTATTAGAAAAACTTGAAAAGGTAGACAAAGGGGAATTGAGGAAGGAAATCAATATGGTGCCACAATTTGTGGACTAACGGCTAATCTATATAATTATATATCACTGCTTGCACCACCGTTAAACCATTGACAATAGTGGGTGGCAGTCGATCACGTTCAGAAAAACCGATTTCGTTTGGTAATCATTCGAGACAATGCTGCGTTAACGGGCGGTGAAACGACACAACCAGAGGTGTGATTGTTCTCAATTGTCGAAAGCTGATATTGTTGAGTTCTGAACAAGTGCGAGGCGTTTGGAAAGCACGCTTTTATGGGACATAAAATCATTTCCATTGTATCTACCTAGGAAACGCTGAAACTGAAAGTAACACAACGTGGAGTAGAAATATGCTAGCCATCACACGAAGAGAACTTGTAAATAAACTAAAATAAAAAGATTTAAACGAAATAACAAGTTTTCGTCAGGGGGTGCAGGAAAAACTAGACTGCTCAAGGTTGTCAAAAAACCTGTTAATCAGGAGGAAACAAGGGTGTGAAAAGTGGGAGCAGTTGGACCCCAGGGGATAGGAAGAATTAAGCTATATATATTGGAAGATCATGGTAATCTGAAGGTCACCCTGACATCTCTAATATTACATACAATAATAATAATACTTGGATGACTTGTATAGGACCGTTTCTGTGAAAAATCATCTCAAGGGTTCAAGAAATAACAACAATCACACATATTAGAAACACTAGATTTCAGAGTCAAAAACAGATACAACAAGGAACCACAAACACAACATTTGGACAAAAAACTTCTCATACTATGGTACTAAACTCTACAAAAAAATCCCACTATCCTTCGAAAATCAAAACTGCCATAATACATTTAAAAATTATATAAAACACTGGATACGTTACATAGGGAGACCTGAAATAGAAAATATATTAACACTACAGACTAACACCGAAACTACTCAACTGCACTTTTTTTTTCACCTCACAATTATTTTATTTTTCTCATCAAGCACATCAATTTAATATAATGAGTTAATTTATTTATAATCTATTTTATTTAATTACATTGGGAATATTTGTATTTGCAAAACAATAAACAGTAATTTTTCATCAATTGAGGTACATGTGAGTTGAAGCTGTATTGCACTGGTCGATATTAATTCCTAGCTAGACATATTGCCTGTCTAAGGAATCAAATACGTGGGGGGTTTCAAAATATCGAGTTGTAAGGTGTTTTATTATTTTTAATTTATTTTTGTTATAATATTAAGTTCTATACGGTGGGTTCCGAAATTGTAGTAGAAAAAAAGAAAATGATGACATAGAAAAAAATAATGTAATTTCATATTTTGTAAATGAAATCCTCAGCACGGGAATTTCCAGTTAGGATATCATTATTTGTTATTTTGTTATAAAAAAAGAAGATAATAAAACATTATTATTATGTATGATATAGTTTTGGACGCACCCAATATTAGAAAACACTGCACATTGCATGATATTGCAGTTACTGTTTAAATCCTATTTGTCATTGATATTATATTTATTAGAAGATTATTGGCAATAGAAGAGTAGGTATTTATTTGAAATCACACTTAAGCAAATTAGTGGTTCATTTCATACGATTATTTGCAGCAATATAGGCATGTACCCAAGGATATACCATAAGTTAGTCACAAAGGGCCGATTGCAAGAAAGCAGAACGCAAGAGCTTTCAGAATATCAGAATGTAAACGAGCCGTACAAAGGCTTTATTACATAACAATAATAACAAGCAAGGCGTATTGTTAAAGGCTTATCGTATCGCCCTGATGCCAGTGAGACCACCCCGCCCTACCCACCCTGATATGATTAGCGATATTTATTTATTCTTAAATTTAAAAAACAACATTAGTCGCTCATCTCACTAGGACAGTCCTATGTTGAGATGAGCGGCTTTATAATTTTAGTGAAACGATATATATAGATATATATATATATATATATTTTTTTTTAATTAACACCTAAGTTACTTAGACTATAAACAACTATAAAGTCTACAGTAAATCTTTAAGTTGGGCCGTACATTTATAGATTACAACAATAATACAATAATATGAATACAACAATTCGACGGCCTCCATGGTCGAGGGGTAAGGCTCTCGACTACGAATCCGAAGGTCGCGGGTTCAAATCCCGGCGTGCGCAAGTAAATTTTATTTAATTAATTTGTGTTGTTTCACAATTAATTAATTTAAAAATAATATATAGTATATTTGCGCACGTTCCAGAGTGGAAGATACTCTCAGTATCGCTCCTGGTGAAAGACCACCATTCAGAATTGAAAAGTTGCTTGAAATGGCTTTTAGCCGTGTTTGGTGACCAGATCTGAATAGCCAGGTATTTTCCCACCTCCCCTCCCCTTCCTCTCCCCAATACCTTCAGCCTCACAACATTACCCAATTGGGAATGCCATAGTCTCACTGGCTCCAGACGGTTGGGAGCAGTTGGGACTCTTGTGCGGTATTCATGTAAAAAAAATAAAATAATAATAATAATTTCATTGTAACCCAAATAACCATCGTAAAATATCTGTATTCCAATTAGCCACAATCATAGGGTGACCATATTTTTGTTAAAAAGAAGCAGTGAGTAAATAATAATAGGTAAATAAAAATAAGTAAATAATAATCAAAAAATAATAATAAGTAAATAGTAATACACGAATAAAACAAGTAAATGAAAATAAATAAATAATAATTTTTTTAAATCAATATTTGTTTATATCAACTTCCTCGCGTCTTACATTATAGAAAGACATTTGCAGTGCATTTTCTAGAGAAATCAATTTGAATCTCGATGTAATTATACATTATAAAATAAAGAGGTTTATCGGAACCACATGGCTTTCGATTAGGAGAACTTCTCTGAAACGATTCTTCTGATGACTAGAGTCAATGAGTCACTAGTATTATTCGTATTTGCCGCAAGTCGGCACTTAAGTTTCTATTTTGTATAGCCCATTATGCGACACACGAGATGTCAAAAGCAAGACAGTGTTGCCTCCCAGTCGCTACATGGTGTCACCGGAAATATGTTCAGAGTTTCAGAGGTAAGATCTGTTGATAGTTGAATCAGTGGCGCAGCATTCACTGTGTGGCCTGGGGCCCGCAACAACTGTAAATGTATCAATTACCCTCTTATACCGGCATCTTCAAAATATAGCAAAAGGTTGAAAAAATAATTAAAAAATTGTCCAGATTCTAATTTTGCAGATCTTGCTTTCAGAATATCCGGCCCTAAACCTTGGAATAAGCTCTCACATGAACTAATAAAAATAAAATAAACTATGCAGAATTCAAAGCGAAACTAAAAAGCGCTATAAAAATAGCCCGGTATTACTATTATTATTGCAAAGGTGTGTGCTTCAAAATCTCTCTCTCTTGGCTGAGAATCTTTGATCGAATGTTAATTTCCTCTATTCTGCTGGACTCAAAAGTACGTGAAAACTAAATATATGTATATATATTTTTTTACATGTATTTATTTGAAGCACATGCATTATTACACAATAAAATGTAAGAAAGTTTTGGACTGCCCAATTGGGAACAAATCCCGCTTTAGGACAGTCAAATTGAGAAGTTTAGTTCGTATTAAGTGCCATTATACAAAAATAAATGGCAAAAAAGGTAGTATTGATATAACATGGTAATATAATATATCTAGAAAAAAGTATAATAATTAAGTATAAAGTAATGTGGAGAATAGTTCAGAAAAACACCTATGAAGAGATGAGAAAAAACAAATATTATAGAGTAAACAATTATGTATGTGTTTAAAATAGAGTACTAAAAAAAAAGATTATAATATTGAGTAATATTGAGTAATAAGATTGAGTTACGTATCATTCAGATTTATGAGCCGACGACGAAACTCAGGGATGCAGCCCGAAGAGGGCGCAGCAAATAATTAACATATTCAATATATTTTATTCAGTAAGTACAAAAAGTAACTTTAGTAGATTTTAAATTATTTAAACCAATTAATTAGCTTCTTCATTATGTTCATTTAATGAGTGTGTTTAAAAAAAACTAATATTGAACTGAAATTGTGCAGTAAAATTTTGATTCGTATTTACTTTGAACGCGTGGGGCCCAAAATAACACTGATTCGCCCAGGAATTTAGTCACCACGCCACTGTAGATTTAAGATGTTGGACGCAGCATGTTACAATGGATTTAGGTGAATTCACGCGATAAAGGTAGAGATTTATATGGGAAACCAAAGGACGAACGCGGCGAACACTCTGCAAGAGTATTACTTTATATCTCGAGTCCCACGCGGAGACGACAGCATCTCGAGAGTTGGGCAAAGATCGTCGCGAAATAAGCAAACAGAATCATTATCTGACTGAATGTGGGTTTATTGCACCGCCAGGGGAGATATTCAGCGATTGCAATGGGTGTAATTGATAGTCGAAACCGCACGTGAGAAACAAACTTGAGTTCCTACCGAAAACTTCGAGTCCAACTTTCAGAATATTATTTTGAATTCGGTAGTCAGCACGAATGCAGCAAAAGAAAAAAAATCACAAGTTTTCATTAACGGTTTTCTTAATTCAAGAGGGAAGAGTCGGGGTTAAAGTAGGCATTTATCTAAACACAAACAATTTTCAACTATCAATAAGCAATGTAAATTTAATATTTCATTACGTTAATGAGCGTGAAATTATTAAATTAATATTATTACAAATGTTTTACTGTCTGACAGGTTATATAAAATATAGAAACAATGTTAAAAAAAAAAAACTCAATAGTGGAATTGGAATGGAGAAGATAAAATTTGGTGATACTGTATAACTAGGCGTTAAATCGTTGGCGCAATCTCGTTGGAATAACCTTGGCACACGAACATACATTTTAATGCACAAGTGTATGACGATACATATTGCACATATTTGTGGCGAAGAAACATTGTTTGGAGTAGGTATTAACAGCAGAAAAAGAAGGGAAGTAGGTATTTGATTGGATTGATTTGACATCGCTGTTGAATTTTTTTTTATTCAGTAATAAAGAGTTCAAAGTCACATAAAAAAAATACATAAGAAAATTACACACAGATATATTATTATGATCATCTTTCATCTTAAATAGATGTGTGGCTGTTTTGTGGGGTTTTATATTAATTATATGTTTATGTTTATAATTTGTCTATTCTTACATGATTGCGTTCTATGTTTATCATTTGTCTATACTTGACACTATTCTTTTTTAATATTTTGCATATTCCTGATGAGGAAAGCATCGACTTTGAAACA
Source organism: Halesus radiatus (assembly GCA_022606495.2). Lineage (NCBI taxonomy): Eukaryota > Metazoa > Arthropoda > Insecta > Trichoptera > Limnephilidae > Halesus > Halesus radiatus. The sequence goes on from JAHDVE020008218.1 coordinate 11,782, forward strand.
TGTTGATATGTATATATTAATAAATTGGTAAATACAAAGCACTTTTTAATTAATTTATTAATAATGACGCCACAGAGTGAATATCAATATTTTGAAGGAATTATAGAAATAAGTACTATTTATATATTAAACAGTGGTGTAAACAAAATACTTCTTATTAATTTTATTATTATTTTCGCTTGTGTATGACACAGAATAAATAATCAAACTAATAATGAATAAATTATGCAATGCAAGGTGTTTTTATGAATCTGGTATTGGACAGCTATACAAAGATATATCATATTATGTTGTTTTTATGTAATCATTAGATTATGATATTATATCGAGCTGAATAATAAACTTAAAGTAAATGCGGGAAAAGTGTTTCCGTAGGATATCATGTTGCAGTTAAGCAAGACTTTATGATTATTTGTTTATTTTATTTATTAAGTTAACTTGTAGCATAGTGGGTGGAGTTATTGCACAGGAAAATAAAGGTCGAGGGTTTAATTTTCACACCCACTCTTGTTCCATTTAAGTAAGTTTATTCAATTTGATAAGTGCCCTGTAAGTAAGCCAAAGTTCAAGGTGACAATGATAATTCAAATGGTAACTTAATATCTAAAGATCACGTGTACTTAAGTTAAGTTAGGTTCACATTGACCAAGGAATGGTTATTTTTGAAACTGTAAGAGATTTCACAATACCCCGAACAATTAGTCTTACAATGTAATTTACACTTCAACAATAATCAAACTGTCAACTCGATTGCCCTTATTATTGGTATTTCAGTTACACGGACCTAACCGCATTGCTAGGACAATTACCACATTGAGTAAATACTTCAATTAATGTAATGTTATACCCAATACTTGTACTACACGATAATGGGAAGAAAATCATAAAAACAAAGCATCAAATCTGTTCTTTCTCATGTTCATCTATGTAAAACTCCTTTTAAATATATGTATAACAATTTTATGTAAATAAATAAATACATATTTTTCATCGTCGTAGTCAACATAAAATGACTACAAGTCAGTGCCCATTTCCTATCTCCTATACATTAGCCGGTACTTGTTTTACGGGCCTATCACGCCCCGGCATCGTTTATGACAGATCCGCAGATATAAAGTTAAGCCGGAGGCGCCAGACCAGACCTGCCCCACCCTCCCTCCCTCTGGTCCAAATTACCCCACTCCACCATACCACTGGTCAAACTTGCCCCACTTCACCCCACCGCCAAACTCGCCTCACCGTGCACTACTACATTTTATTTGCTAATTTTTACACTGGTTTCATTCCCAAAAGATACAACTGAAATACTAATAAAGTATGATTAACACAGCGAAAGGGATGAGTAAATGTAAGGAATGTTACGTTGAAAGCTTTTAAGTTAAAAGCTCTTTTTCTGTGTGTGTTTTTATACAGCTTCTGAGCTTTTATACTGCAATCTTCACCTTCAAAATGGTTTGTTTTTAATAGCAAGTAAGTTAAGGGCACTAAGTAAAAAGGTCAATCTTTGTGAAAGATATTCTCAAGAATGAAGAAGAATGAAGAAGAATTTTGATTAGGTTGTTTGTAACAGTTTCGTATTGGCGAATTCGGAAGAACTTCAACAAATTTTAAACACACGATAAAATACGGGTTTTTATACAGCCATGTCCAGTCCAAGGGCCGGGCGCCGGACAGCGTTGAAAGAGCAGCCATGGTTTCACTTTGTAACAATTGACGAACAAATGCGATGCGTTTCAATGTATAAAATCTAACAAAATGCATTTTGGATACCGGAATAATGAATTTCATTTGACAATTTGTGCGTCGCAGGAAATTAAACCGAATTAGGAAAATATACTTTATTTGGGTTGAATAGAATTACCGCTATTTTCGGTTTACATTGTTAAAGGCGATTCATATTACGACGGCCTTCGTGGTCTAGGGGTGAGGATCTCGAATCCGAAGGTCGCGGGTTCAAATTCCGGCGAGTGCAAGTAATTTGTATTTAATTAATTTGTGCTGTTTCACAATTAAATCATTTAAAAATTATATATAGTATATTTACGCACGTTCTAGAGTGGAAGATACTCTCAGTATCGCCCTGGTGAAAGACCATCATTCAGAATTGAAACGTTACTTGAAATGGCTTTTAGCCGTGTTTGGTAACCACATCTGAACAGCCAGGTATTTCCCCACTTCCTCTCCCCCTTCTCCTTCCTCACCACAATATCTTCAACCTCACAACATTCCGCAATTGGGGATGCCTTAGTCTACAGACGGTTGGGAGCAGTTGGGACTCTTGTTCGGTATACATATAAAAATAAAAATAAATATATTTATAAATTACCTGGAAATTCGCGAAATTGATTAGTCGCGTTATAAACATTTAAAAAAATATATTTTCCGATCACAATTCGAAAAAGAAAATTAGTTATATTTTACAATAAATTAAACTGTACATTATTACAGTAAAATAACCGACAGATCAGAGTAACTTTACAGGACATTTGGGAAAATTGAGCGATTTGAGGCTCCTACTGAAAAATTGTTTCAATATGTGGTCCAGTATTTTTTTCATGCTTATAAAAAATAAATCGTTCCATTTTCCGAAATTAGGTTCTTAGGTTGTTTAGGAATTTAGGTTTTCCGATTTGTTCAAATTGTAGTATTTTATTAGAGACATAAAAGAATGATACGATTGTAGAGAAGCAATAGAAGTCTGCTATTAATAATGAAATATCAGTAAATATTCCATACCAGCTGAAGTACCCAGCGTAGCCGGGGTTATGAATTGTAGTACTACCCCTACTCCTAACCCTACCCAGTAATTTTCCTCTTATTTTGAATGTCAAACGTGCAAAATTTCATGAAGAAGTACCAAAATTCTGCTTTAAGGGGTTGAAAAGAGGAATGGGGGTTGTTTTTCGAAATATCATGTAGACAGTGAGCTTCCTCGTGTGTCGAAGGTCAAGTGTGCAAAATTTAATCAAGCTTGGAATAAAACTGTAGATTTATGTACAAAACAAACATGCCCGAGACATTCTTCTTCACATAATAGAAGAAGAAGTTGCTGTTTGAAATGGATTTAGCCATGTTTCAGTCTAACAACATATCCCAGTTGGAGATACCATAGTCTTACTTGCTCCAGACGGTTCGGAGCAGCTGGGACTCTTGTGCGCTAATCACATAAAAAAATAAAATATATAATATGTTATATTCCGTATTCCGTTATTTGAAGAGTCTAAATTTATCTCGGATTCTTTTTATTTTTGAAATTTAGACATTATTCTCAAAATAGCTTCCGATTAACGCGGGTTCAAAAATAGCTTTTTAAAAATACAACCAAGCACAAAAATAAATACCAACGTAAATGGACACAATTTAAATTCGTCTATAATTATTCGAATGTCCACAGTTCCATGTTTAAGCTAAATTAATAGCGATTATAAATACCCGGGTTAATTATTATAACCACAGTGCCGATCTTAACGTGGGCGGTAAGTCTTAAAGCCCACGCCAGAATAAGACCGCTGGGGAAAGTTAAATATACCCCAATATACTGCTCTTTACAAGAAAATTTATTTATTTGATCACAGTAATATAAAAAAGAATACTAAAACATTATTAAAACATAAACCATTAACATTATATTATCCACGCTACAATACTTTCATTCATCAAATTTCAGGTATAGATGACGCTTTACTGTATAAATAGAGTCAGCAAATATATTAACAATACCTCCAAACTTGTTGCTCAGATCATGCATCCTATTTATTAATGAATGAAACTGATAGTAATGATGAGGCTCTGTAAGTGTTGCAGAAAAATGTTACATTTTGTCTTGTGTTCGTCGTCGTTGCATTTAATTTAACAGTGGCGAGGATGGCAGGGCTGTCAATTAGTTTGTTAATGATTCTATATAATACAACTAGGTCTGACATAACTCCACTGTCAGATGCAATCGATTCACCAAACTTACATAATTTTCAATTGGAAGTTTGAGTTTAGAATTAATATACCTAAGAAATTTGTGCTGAACCCGTTCAATGTTGTTAGAGTGTACTTTTATACAAAGGGGACCAAATAGGTGAATAACACTCATGTATATTGGGGTACATAAAATTATTATCGAAAGTCGATACGAACAAATAAGAAACCCTAAATAGGATTTGGCAAACTGTGAACACGAGTAATATAATATTGAACAGTGTATTCAAATTTACATCTCAATTAAATTTAATTGTGTGTCGTGTGCAATGACTACAGGTGTAATAAGTAAAATGATTTTCCAGACAAAAAAGGCAGGTGATAAAGGAGTAAATAGATTTTGAAATGTATTGTAAATAGTCAGACGTCTACAACTAAATGCATTTGAACTGTTATCCGAATCGGAAGCACACGTTCTTGGCCAGGACAAAAGTAAAATCAACAACAAATGCATATTTAAAAGTATTGGACTTGGAAATAGCTTACTATTAAAACATTAAAAGATATACTGATAGACAGCTTAAAGAAATTGGTTTATCAGACTTTATTATATATACTATATTATATAATACAAAATACGAAAAACGAGTAATCAAAGATAATAATCAATTTTCAAAACCAATAGAGAATAATTTAGGAGTACAGCAGGGATCAGTTCTCGGACATTTATTGTTTCTACTTAAAATTTACATTAACGACACGGTAAAAAGTCTAAGGTGAAATTAGTGGTAAAAACATTTTTTTAATTGTATCTCATTATGGCAGGTATATATTTTAGAATTTAACAACTTTAAACATGAGAATAAAGTATCTAATTCTCATACAAGATTCAAACTTTGCATGTTGAAGGAAAAAAATGCCACATTTATACGCTGAAAATTTGATGTAACATTAATTTTCGCATATTTAATGAAATCGTGAATACATGATGATTTAAAAAATAATTGGGTATCCTTAAAAACTTCCAAAGGCTTATAAGCTTATACGGGATGAATAATAACATAAATTTTAGAATTTGCTTAAAAGAGAAGTTAATGCGAAGTGGCCGGAAATTATACCTGCATCTATTTCCTCTGAGCGAGAGGCAACTAACGACTCAAAGTTTTCAAAAATGCAATTTAATTACCACTGCGTCAACTGCAATCACTTTCTTCTCCCACAGCCCAAGGCTTCGGAGATATATTATACTACACACTTGCAAATACATTACATAAATGATATGATCATGTTATTTATGTCATATCCAAGAAATAAAATAAATTAGTTACAGTTATTGGAGGAAAATAAAACAGAAATGAAAACGATGGCTTCCGTGCAATAAAGAAAAGAATATATTCATAGGCACTCTCAATCAGATTCACCGCGTTAAATGGTTTTAGCAGATCTGGGAAATTAACCATGTAATTTCCATTCACCCTTTTCATCATGAGACTGAAGAGAGTGTACTCCCTTCAGTCTCATAACATTCCTTGAATTGGGGAAGCCATAGTCTCATCGGGTTCAGATAGTTGGGACTCTAATGCGGTTATAATATTTACAAAAAAATAGAAGGTACACTCTTTATATGAAAATATCCTCCCGCTCTTTATGTCATATCCAAGAAATAAATAAATAAAATTTATAGGAGGATAAGAAATTGATAGAACTGAATAAGGAGCTTCCTTTTAACATATATCAAACATGATTTATATGGAGACTTAGTATGAAAAGATCATAAATTAATCTGTAGCAGCTACTATTAGAAACCAGTTGGAATGAGTGACATTAAATGCATTCGAGTCTTGAGGTAAATGGAGAAAAATAGACGAGTTTTATAAGTCGACAAGATACATCTGTAACAGTGACATACGAGCACGAAGAGCCCTGTTTAAACGGGGTAATTTCTTCAATAAACGAGACATGTAGATGCGGAATGACCAGTTCATAGCCAAATAGAGGATACAAACTAGAATAAGCCATTCATTTCTGTTTTAATGTCGTACCGGTAATTTATATCATCTGATCAAACGCTGGCCATAATCAATTACTAGCCGTCTTGCAGTATTAACACATTAATATATATCGTATTGTAAATATTATGTGTACAGTGCAAGGGAATATTTCTCCCCCTTCCTATGTCAACTGTAGTTAGAGGTGCATAAATGTGGAGATAATCTTCTCTACCCAGTGAGTGGGCTGCCTATTGCTACCGTAGGGCTATTATCTATTTTTATTTCAAAGAATTGTAAACTGTGTTTTATGTGCCAGCAGCACTTGCTAATAGCAATCATATATTTAAGCCCGCTCACTAAGGTAATGGAGGGTATAAGATGGAATTTCGGCGGAGACGGAGGGGGTCGGTGCTGGGGGTCCAGCGGCCGAGGTTGGAGATTAACTACATATAATATGCACTGTATTTCAGCTGATTGGCTAAAATTCAAAATGAAAAAAAAAAACATTGTCAAACCGGAAGCAAACAAATAATTGAATGTATTTTTGCGGTATGGGCGAGAAAAACAGTGTTAAAAAAAGTTTATGTGAGTGTTGTTTTCGTCCGCGATAGCAGTCGTTTATCGTTTCAACGTTATAATCAAATTATAAATAAATAATAATAAATTGTAATCAAAGTTATTTAATTTATGCTGTACATTCTTGTTTTCCATTCTTATGTTGATGATATATCTACCTAATATTTTGTCAGCTCCTACTATTTCAGTTGTTTTTTAATTAATTTTATTACGTCAATCTTTCATTAGCTATCACATTACCTACAATCTTCACAGTTAATAAAATAATCAGTATAGTCTGAACATCTCTTCAAGTCTTAGATTTATTTTTTAAAAAATTAATTTCTATATGATTTTGACAGTTTAAGGTAAGGTATAAGTATAAAAAATAGATATACATATATATATATATATTATAGAATTTTTTTCATAGTCCTCCTCACTAGGAGATCGTGTGCTGAGGCGAACTAGGTTTTGAATAGGGTGGTTTCAGCGACTTCTTTATTTGAACTTCAAGGTTTGGGTAGGGTATTTCCAGTCATTTCTATGACGCTGATTTAAGAATACTAGTCAGTTAGTCCTTCTGTTAATTCCTTAAGCGAATTTTTACTAGACTTGCAAATATAATGCAATTATTGATGAATTATTTCGTTAAATAATAAGTGGGAGTTTGTAGTATAATTTTGACGCTAAAAATTCAGAGCTTCTTTATCCAGAAGTAGTATTAAACTTGGTACATTTAGCTTGTCTAGTTGCTTTGCTCTGGTATTATGATTATGAGGAGACATTTTTTTTAATATGAATACCGCACAAGAGTCCCGACTGCTCCCTACCGTCTGGAGCCAGTGAGACTATGGCATTCCCAATTGGAGAATGTTGTGAAGCTGAAGGTATTGGAGAGGGGAAGGAGAAAGGGTAGAGGAAGGTGGGGAATACTTGGCTATTCAGATCTGGTCACCAAACACGGCTAAAAGCCATTTCAAGCAACGTTTCAATTCTGAATGGTGGTCTTTCACCAGCGTGATACTGAGAGTATCTTCCACTCTGGAACGTGCGCAAATATACCATATATTATTTTTAAATTAATTAATTGTGAAACACACAATTAATTAAATAAAAATTACTTGCGCACGCCGGGATTTGAACCCGCGACCTTCGGATTTGTAGTCGAGAGCCTTACCCCTCGACCATGAGGCCGTCAATAGACATAGCCATTTTGTCATTTTTAAGATGATGAACTAGAACATTTTTAGAAAAGATTTTTTGAATACTTGAAACGTCGAAAAGTTAAAAAAATTCCGTTGTTGACGACCTTTAAAATGATCTGTATGATGCATTTCTGAGTTGTATTTAGTGATTTTATGTAATTTGACTGAATCCCATCCCAAAATTCCATATTCCAAATGAGAGTGGCATAAAGCATAATATACTCTATTTAGATCCTTGGATGATAAGCTATTACCATAGTTTTATTAACTTTTTTGAAGTACCGTGAATGCGTAAATCTCAGCGTAGTTAATCACCAATTAAGATCCCAAGATATTTAATATTTTTTGCTTTGGTTATATGCTAATTACCTCACTGACATCTGCACAATTTCCACACTATCCAGAAAATCTGTCAATTAAGGCGAATTGCTCAGGTAGACTGTACCAATAGAGCAGACTGATCTACAGAAGCTGTAGGCGGGCTAGAGGGAGGACAAGAAGATGAACCATTTCAATTTCATAATAATTATCGAGACTCGAAGCAAATCAGCAAGTACTCGTTTCTGCAGATAATGTCATCTGAACAAAACACAAATATGGAGACGAAAGTAATAAACGAATGCAAATAAATGCAGATTTGAGGGCGGATTGTCGATGACTTGTACAAATACAGTCCAGGGCCGGAGGAAGGAAACTGTTTAAAATACATTGTGGTATTTACAACCGTTTTATAGTGTTATCTCGTCATCACCACAAACGATATTTCAAGTAGTGGGAGTCACATTATGGGGCCGAGTCAGAAGCTATTTGGGAAGCGCTAGGCATCGAAACCCAACCACACTTTATAGATAGATTTGACTCCAGATGAGGTATCTTGAATATATTTATGCTCAGGAAGCCAGCAGAATGGCTACCGAACAGAATTCATTTGGAAAATTCAGAGGTAGAACAATTTATTTTTATTTTTAATTTAATGTAAATCAAATTTAATAATGTTATTATTAAGTTCGGCAACTATTTTTAGTTTTTATTATTGTGACAGCTGTTTCGGAGTTCAAGGCAATTTTCAAACTGCGGTCACAATCCACAGTGTGACGACTTACTTACCATATATAATTTAATTTACTCCCATCCCGTTCTAATTTGGATGGGGTTTTTAAAAATAATCATTTACTATCGATAAAAACCGATTTAGTAAGAAAGCAATTAAATTCTGAATTCTGCGAGGTGTGAATTAAATGGAGTTCTATGAACTAAACACAAAGACAATTAATAGATCAAATGTCCAGTATGAAAAATGGCGAAAAGAAACGCAAAAGACGTGCGAGGTTGGAATGGTCCGAAGAAAGTGATGCCTGTACCACCTCCATATAAAAAGCATTGAAAAAGATGATGTTATTGGTAACTAACTAACCATCACGCCGTTTCTCCGCTGGGGTAGGCAGAGAGGACGGACCTCCAAACAAATCGATCTTGGCATTCACTTCTTGCTTCATTCACTTTCATAAATTCTTTTCTGTTATTCCGACTTCTGACATCGCCCGACTCAAGTATTTGATTCAGTTGATCGTGCCACGTCTTCCTTGGACGTCCCCGGCTTCTTATTCCATTCACATTTGCGTCATATATTCTCCTTACACTCCTTTCTTCATTCATTCGCTCTACATGCCCAAACCATCTAAGCGTTCCTTTCTTAATCTTGCTCACTACGCTTACATCAGCCTTGCATTCTTTACGAATCTCAACACTTTTTACACGATCATCCATGGTTTTACCCACATTCGTCTCAGAGATCTCATTTCTACAGCATTCAGTCTACTTTCATCCTTCCTCTGCCAGTTCCATGCCTCACTGCCATACATCAGAGTTGGTATCAGCACTCCACTGTGGACTGCTAGCTTCGCTTCTTTATGTTATTGGTAATATATATTTTTCTTAAACTCTACTATTGGCATCTATGGTAGTCTATAAGAAATTATGGAATGAAGAGATTATAAATATTTTTGTCGAGATTCTGACACGTTTTCGTGATTGGAATACCGTTTCCTTCTTCGTTGTTTCTCCTCCAAGATTCTTGCTTCCAAGCAAAGAAACGTTTTCAAGCGACCTGTTTTATTTTGGATTTAAACAAAACGTGGGAACCGGGAACAACTCTGCTTTAACAAATCCACGGAAGTTGTTCGAGCATAATCAGGTAAACACACTGCACCGAGATCAGCCGCGACTGCTAACACACCGTGCATAGGAATTGGAATGTACCATACAAAGCCAAGCAGTTGACATACAAGACCTGCTCTTACAATAGTACAATGCAAATGTTTATAAATTAATCTATTTGCATATATAATATTGTATTTTATTTATGCCATCCACTGGCTGGTTAGATTTTCTACTAAATCAAAAACAACCTGGTGAGTTTTACATACAAAGAAAATATCAGAGATTAATGCTTGCGATAGCATGATCCTGCAAGAGGCTGATTATTATTGAAATGAAACTGGTTTGTAGAAAGACTAAAAAATAAACATACATTTAAAAAAGGTAAGCTGCGTACCCCAGACTTGTTTTTTAACACATTACCTGCATTGAACAATTAGCATTCTGAGATTAACACCTCCGATCGAAAAATCTCTCAATCAACCATAAGAGGCAATGCAATACTTTCGCATAATATCGTATTTATTTATTGAAAGTCGCGAGAGAAAACAGTTTTGAACAAGATAGAAATGATAATGCATTACCACTTGCATACCGGTTGAAAATGGAATAAAAACATCACCGAGCCATAAGAAAACACGCTGAATCAACAAAGCATCTTCTGCATTGCACTTGTGTTGCACTTATGCATCGGCCCCAAGTATCAATTCGAACGAAGCAAGTTATGTCCTCGACTCTCGCGCACTTCGAGTCAATCGTCCCGGAGCTTTTTGCATCGCCATTAGCCAAACAATTAACACGGACGGGCTGGGCTTAAAAGCTTTTATGTAGCTTGGATCTGTCAAGGCTCGCAGGAGTACCCCCGAGCCCTTCCTCCGTGGGCTTCGCATACCGCGCGGATGGCTCGTCAAACTTGTCGAAGTCGAAGGTGGGCACGGAGGACTGCCCATGCAAAACGAGAATGTATTTATTTGCACGTCTCGGGCGCATTCCAACACATTGCATTTTAAAACGCAGTTTAATCTTATGGTTTAACGTTATAATTAAAATCCCAATGATGACTGTAGATACGACTCTAGTTTAATTACATAAATTCATTTCTAAAATTGTAAAATCATCAACAGTTCTTTCGGTGAATTACTTTTGACTAGATTCAAGATGTTCTGGCCTATTTTATTAAGAAACCAATCACTTAAAACACAGCTGAAACGTATTGCAATTACACAAATAATATTTCTAGAGTATTTGGTTTAAATGTCAGCAGAATGTCTTTAAATGCCAACCCAATGAAAATATGATTTTGTGGTTGGAGACTTTTGAAAGAAAGACGACGATATAAAATGTTAATATAATTTTTTATTGACTTAGTTTATATTACTTAGTTTATTAGTCTATATTGACTTAGTTTATATTGCTCAGTTTATTAGTTTATATTGACTTAGTTTATATTACTTATTTTATTAGTTTATATTGAGTTAGTTTATATTACTTAGTTTATTAGTTTATATTGACTTAGTTTATATTACTTAGTTTATTAGTTTATATTGAGTTAGTTTATATTACTTAGTTTATTAGTTTATTTTGACTTAGTTTATTAGTTTATATTGACTTAGTTTATATTACTTAGTTTATTAGTTTATATTGGCTTACTTTATATTACTTAGTTTATTAGTTAATATTGGCTTAGTTTATATTACTTAGTTTATTAGTTTATATTGACTTAGTTTATTAGTTTATATTGACTTAGTTTATATTACTTAGTTTATTAGTTTATATTGGCTTAGTTTATATTACTTAGTTTATTAGTTTATATTGACTTAGTTTATATTACTTAGTTTATTAGTTTATATTGGCTTAGTTTATATTACTTAGTTTATTAGTTTATATTGACTTAGTTTATATTACTTAGTTTATTAGTTTATATTGACTTAGTTTATATTACTTAGTTTATTAGTTTATATTGACTAAGTTTATATTACTTAGTTTATTAGTTTATATTGACTTAGTTTATATTACTTAGTTTATTAGTTTATATTGACTTAGTTTATATTAACTATTGTACATGGTTGCATTCCATTCTTTAGTATTATATTTTTACAGTAAGCCTAAGATTATTTAAAAATAAATTCATCCTTTAGATTTTCAGGCCTCATCATAAATTAAGCAGTTCTGTGACTCTGTTTTTCTCATATGCGGTAATCTAATTCTATTTACATTTCTGGTTTCATAATCTCTATATATCTCTATGCTATATATAAAAATGACTGTTTGTCTCTCTGTCCTCGATTTTATCGAAAATTTCTTGACCGATTTCGCTGAAAATAGCACAGTTTGTACTTATTAGTGCCGGGAAGGTTTAGAAAGTAGTTTGAATGAAATCCAATATGTAAAACTGTTGCCATAACGTTTTAAAATTAGTATGAAAAACATTGAAGACGCCATGTTTTATTGAGGCTAGCCCATAGATATACCATTTTGTTTAGCCACAGATTACATATTCAAAAGAAGAAGGATTGTTTGGGAAGAATATTTTTAAAATGGAAAACACAAGTAGGTACCTACTTAAAAACTTTATTATTTAGATATATTTTGAAAAAAATAAATGTTTGGAATGAATTGAAATTTTCAAATTGATTATTTGTTTAGAGACAGTAATAGTCGTCACAAGGCATTACTTTCGCTGTAAAATAAATTATTAAAAACAACAAAAAAAACAGAGCAAGGCCGGGTACATGTCAGCTAGTTGTGGATAAAAATCAAACCATATTGACTGTATTTTGTGCACTTCAAGCCAAATTCAAGCCCCCTGGCAAAATGTCGACTAAAGAAGTGGTTTAACACTAAGCATTGGAGATGTTGCGGGCTCGATCCGGCAGCAGAGCAAATCAATTAGCGATTTTCATGGATTAATTTAATGAACGTTATCATGGCGTTAAACCTGTCGTTAATATATCCGCGTGCATCAAATACCTATATTAAAATAACCTGCGCTAATGCAGGTACACTATCAAGTACCAGGCACTGCGTTTACCCATAAGATGTTATTTTTTACTATTTGCTTACTTCTCCAACGGTAGTGTAAACAAGTCAGGTTAGTTGGTTGGATGGCCGACTGTGGGCTGAGTGCGGTGGTACCGCAGTGCATGCAGTACGTAGTACGGCAGTGTATTAATCTGTGGGAGATCTGTGCGCTCTGCTGTCAGAAACGTAAACAAGACAACTATTCTCCTGTGGATTGTATAAGGCCAGTACTGGCAGCCCACCGTGACAGTAATCTGCAAGGGACGCATTGAATATTATTGCGATATATCGTAGCATTCTTGCAAGGGGAAGTCAGGATGTAAATAACAAATATAATATACATATATAGAAGTAAATTATTAACTAAAATACACTTGATGAGTTTTCAACTGGTATTAAATCCCGTAGCGTTGGGCTGATCAAAACAACGCCTTATTGGGATACTAATAGTCATGTAATTATACCAGAAATATCTGTTTGTTTGAAGCACCAAAAAATCTTGAACGGTGAGCTCTATAGTCATGAAATTTGTACAGAATTTTCTGCCTGGCATTTCTGGATTGACGCATTTAAATTTTTTTAAAAATTTAAATCAAATTTAATAATGTTATTATTAAGTTCTGCAAGTATTTTTAGTTTTTATTATAGTGACAGCTGTTTCGGCGTTTAAGGCCATTTTCAAACTGCGGTCAATCCACATTGTGATGACTTATTTATATGATTTTGTTTACCCCTCCCCCATTAAAATTTGGACGGGTTAAAAAAAAATGATGATTTATTATCGATAAAATCGACTTAGTAATTTTCTGTGAGGTTTTTACATTTATAATGTGTTCCCCCGTATTTAATTGATAGTGTTTTCTTAGTTGATTTATTTTAATGTGTTATATTGTTTTGATAATAGAAACATATTGAGAAGCGGTGAATATATAATTTTCGTAACTTTATTAATATTAATTAATGTTATATTAGGATCATTCACAATATAAAAAACTAACAATACTTGCAGAACTTAATAATGACATTATTAAATTTGATTAACATTATATTTAAAAAAAAATTAAATGGAGTTCTACGAATCAAACGCAAAAATAAAATTAATTAACTAGATTAACGAAACTATTTTTAGATAGAGTTGTGGAGCTTTGAAATATACACTTGAAAAATGACTTATTTCATATTCATCAATCCAAATCTCGGATGAAGCCGGGTAGCAATTTACAAAACGAAAACAGTCCTTCTTCAATTGAATTGAAGTTAATCGTGTATCAATTAACTATGTACAACCAAAGACATTAGCATAGATAAGAACAACTTGAAGGTGTGCTTGAAACGATAGCTGAAAAACGCGTGATACCACTGCTGAGTGTTACTGTAGACTTGTCCGCGTATCTACCGGACTGACAGTTATGGCCACATTTTCATTTGTATAAATGCATTTAAGATCGCTGCGATATCTGTAATACATTGATTTGATAAACCGCTTTTAATTTGTCTTACACCGGGCATAACGAAGATGTTATTGCTAAATTACCTCGGACACATTGAAATCTGAAACTGGTAATTAATACGGGAATTAGCGATTTTATGGTACGCTTTGCGAATTGCGATCTAATCATTATTTATCCCTGCCATCTGCATTTGAGAACTGAACGGATGTTAAAGGCACTACTGGCAGTAATGGCTGCTCGACTTCAATCCGAACTACTTAGCGAATTTATCGCATAGATTAATAACCATTTTTTACCCGGTCCGATAGACTGGATTTCAATTAACGTTTGTCACTAAAATGGTTTAATCGCTACGAATAATATAATATCGACTCGTCGAGTTCCCGTGATATTTGCGTAAGTTTAAGAGACGCGAGCACCTGAATTAAGTCAAATTTATGGCTCGATTTCATGCCGAAGGGAGGTGGCAGAAGTTGAATTAAATAATTCCATTAAAACCAAAGATTGAGAAGTAGAAAGTGACGTTTCGTACAAAGATAAGTCTATTAATTTAATCGTGGCAGTCAGAGTGACTAGCTGATTATTTTGCAATAAAAGTGAGGCCATTTCTCCGGCGCATGCGAGATGTACCCAGTGGCTTTAATGTTTGTTATTTATCTACAAGCTGTTAACCCTCTATACCTCTCTATATCATCTTCTTCTCAGTTCGTTTACCTTCTTCCCACGCGTCCAGACATCGGGCGCCACTCTGCCTTCATTGCTTACTTCACTCACCTTCGAAGGTTCCTTTATTTCAACACGCCATGCTCCATTATATTATATTATAACTTAAAGTTTCTCGCGAAGTCTCCCTGGAATCATGCATACTCTCTGCACCCAATTATGTACGTATTTGTTCGCAGGTTTTCAAGGTTCGATCGGGTGCTGTTTTGTGTGTGCGCTATTGTGTGTTGGTTCGCGTCTCTCATCTGTACGAGTTTTGACAGAGGCTGATCAGAAATGCTGCATTTTGACAAACGCCGATCAGAAATGCTGCATTTTGACAAACGCTGATCAGAAATGCTGCATTTTGACAAATGTTGATCGGAAATGCTACATTTTGACAGAGGTTGATCAGAAATGCTGCATTTTGACAAACGCTGATCAGAAATGCTGCATTTTGACAAACGCTGATCAGAAATGCTGCATTTTGACAAACGCTGATCAGAAATGCTGCATTTTGACAAATGTTGATCGGAAATGCTACATTTTGACAGAGGTTGATCAGAAATGCTGCATTTTGACAAACGCTGATCAGAAATGCTGCATTTTGACAGAGGTTGATCAGAAATGCTGCATTTTGACAAACGCTGATCAGAAATGCTGCATTTTGACAGAGGTTGATCAGAAATGCTGCATTTTGGCAAAAGTTGGTGAGAAATGCTGTATTTTGACACAGGTTGATCAGAAAAACTACAATTTGGGAAAGGTTGGTGAGAAATGCTGTATTTTAACACACCTTGATCAGAAATGTTGTATTTTGACACACCTTTATCAGAAATGCTGTATTTTGACAGTCTGATCAGAGATGCTGTGTTTTTACACGTGTTAATCGGCACAAATACCGAGAAAGTTGAACAAATTGATAACAACACGCAGATTTAAAAAAATATATATACGGTAGGTACTTGGAAAAAAGCTTCCAAATCTTTTTTTTCTTTATTTATCATTAGTGTAACCTTATATGCCTTACTGCCCATTGTTGGACCCCCCTAACGTTTCTTCTTACGCGACAATGCGATGTAATGTAAATATGTACATTGTGGCTGAGAGGTAATAACTCCTATTTCCGCGGTGGACTCTATACTCGTACTCCGACAAGATCTTTTAATCGCTCCTGTTCTCCATTATGATTTTGCTCTTGATAAATATTTATGTGCATATTATATTATGTAGTAAAATATTGTTCACCTGACAACAGGTCCCGATAAACCTGGTTGGGTGTTATAACACTGTAATGAAAATTAAAACAACAAAAAACTATTAATCCATTTGTAAATCAATAGAATAATTGAACATTTTATATTTTGATAGAATTCTTTCAATGATGTACCTACGATAAATTTGAATTCATTAGGAAAAAATATTAAAAATATTTTGCCCCCCTCGTTGCCTTCGCCCTCCATTTCAGAGCTTCAACGCCCCCTACTTGCCATCACCGCCCCTTAGATCTCTCAAACGCCCCCTTGGGGTGGGCGATATCGCCCACGTTGTGTATCTCTGGTCTAACTTATGACCTGACAAAGAAAGGGTGCTTCCAAAACAAGTCAATACATTAAATAAGCTTTATTTTAATCTTTTGTATTTCTCGGGAATTAACTATGTAACCATTTATAGACATTTTGTGTGAAGAGTTTTATCCACTATGTACTCTTGTTACTTCATATTATTACTATTCCTAACTTGCTAATCATTTATTAGAGACAGGCCATAGCTTAAATAAAGAAAAAAAATCAGTTTAAACTATCAATTATTAATACATCTTCTAAATTGTGCGTCTTTAGAAAAAAAAAACAAATTCATTCAGTAAGTAAAATAATAACACCCTGTAAATCACCTTTGTTAAGCAAGTTTCCTAGTTATTTTGACTCCTCCCACCGCCCCTCTCATCCGAATCTCCATTCCCACCACCCTCACCTAATAATGTCTAATTATTTCTGTATTTGTTTAATTTAAGTCAGTTTTAAGAACGCTAGTGAATGACACGGATGTGTGGAAACCGGTAGCGCAGTAATAAAATTAAGTACTAAAAGTACGTAGTGGATAAAACTCTTGAAACTAAATTATTTTTATCTTTAATTAAAAAATGACAATTTTTACAAAACTACATCTCTGGTAGTAAAAACCCATGTTCATAACTCGCAGAGTGGAATTGCTTTCGCTTTCCGGCACAATTTAAAGCTGCAAATTGTGAAGAAATACACATGTGTCCTTAATTACTTGAAATAAACTGCTGTTCATTCTTTCGATGATAATTGGCACGAATTTTAATGAGCCGTAATCTCGATTATTCGAGAGTAATCGCTCGGCTGGTTGGTCGGACGTGCACGCAATGCACCGCGCAGGCAACTTAGAGCAACTTAGAACAACTCAGAACAACTCGGAGCAACTCAGACGGGATCACTCGAGCAGGGGTGACAGGAGCGCAGAAATCAGAACGGGTTTGGGGCCTGCACTTTCGGCAAAGCAAATTATCATTACTTGACTCGCTTCAAAACAGTACCTATCAATAAACAGAGGAGTTTAAAACATGTGGTATGGTACAAATGTTATCCCTTATGTTGTAATCAGTGTTGAAACCTTATGTATGCTCGATAATATCAGCTTGATATTGAACAGCTAACTAGTAAATTTTGTATTTAGTTTAACCCTTTTTATAATGTTTTATAATTGTTTAACGCAGTAAAAATCACGCGAAACAAACGTGGACGGCAGGGAACCAGGCTCGTGCCAAAATGGGTATCACGTGACCTTTGCCACCAGCCGTCGAAATAGTATGTTAGGGCGACTCTAATAATTTTGACGTCAGTGTCATTCATTCGTAACACATATCGAATTTCTTAAAAATATATATATATTAAAAAGAATCACTTAACTTAAATCACGTTATTAAAACATTTAGAGAGTTTGTTTACGAAGGGGCGCTGGGCGGACACCTGAATTAAATTAACGTGCTTTCGCAGTCGATGCAACACACCGGGGAAAATACAGTTCAGTATATATAGTTCAGGCTCCTGCGAGGTCAGGCGGGTCAGGAGCAACAACCAACGGAGCCTTAAAACTTCCCCAGTAGAGCCGTGCACAATGCACACGTACCGCATCACTGAATGGATAATCCCTAGAAGGGGGATCTATACAGATTTTAAAGAAAGCTCATTAACAATCTAATTACGCTATCTGACAGGAGAATTATTTCAGACTGAGATGTATTATATAGTCAGTGACTACCTGACAGACCCGTCGTCGTCGCCACTATTAAATTCCATGTACACGAACAATTATCAGTCACACTCACTAACCAATAGGATGCATGATCGGGGCAATAAGTATTGTTGATATATTAACTGACTCCATTTATAAAGTAAAGCGTCATCTATACAAGCATTTTGATGAATGTTACAATTAATAGGCCTTCCGTACGAGCAGGCGGCCCAATACTAAAAAAGCCATGGCTTTGAAAGGTTCGACAAATCGGTCGTCCTTTCCTAAAGTCTAGCTTACCAATTTTAGGAAAGGACGACCGGATGGTCGAACCTTTGGACGCCATGGCTTTTTTGTATTGAGCCGCCCGCTTGTCTGGAAGCCACTTAATTATTGTAGAGTGGATAATGTAACTTTAATAATTTGTGTTGTATTATTATTCAGTTTTTTGTTTTGTTTTGTGTTTCTGTTAAACGTTTTAAAAATGTTGCTTAAAAACTCTATGTACTTATAATTTTCGATAGCTCATGATATTCTATTTTTAAAATCCATGTAAAAGCCCAGATGGGTTTAAAATCAAATAAATAAATAAATAATGAAACCTTTCAATTTGTAGGCTCCAAATAGACTAATGAAATTATTAATAATTTCTTCAAATGATTGATAACTTTGTGGCATCATTATTAATTATATAATTGAAAATACACTTTGTATATACCACTTTACTTAAAATATTGAAATATTTATATATTATTTATAAGTACATAGAGTTTTTAAGCAACATTTTTAAAATGTTTAACAGAAACACAAAACAAAACAAAAAACTGAATAATAATACAACAGAAATTATTAAAGTTACATTATCCACTCTACAATAATTAAGTGGCTTCCAGACGAAATATTTATATATTTTAAGTAAAGTGGTATATACAAAGTGTATTTTCAATTATATAATGAAATTATTGATTATATGCTCAAGAAAAAAATTCATTATTTGATTAGTTTCACGAGCAGTAAGGAAAAATTGAGCTCACTTTGGGCACACGGACACGCCCACAGCCCATTTCTATCGGGTTTGTAACGCATGCAACAAGACTCGATAAACGTCCGAGGCCAAATCACAAAACAAACAAATCACCTAACGCAATTATTAACCAATCTGGATGTCTCTACAAGTACTGGACATACTCAGACAGTCAGGCACGTGAGATTCTCTTGTAACACTGTAGTCATGAGCGTGATGGACATAAAGGTAGTTTAGTTCCCGAGTTTCGCATTAAAGATTGACCCATCTTTGCCGAAAATCTACCGCTAGTCTAGACGGATTCTGTAAAAGTCTTGAATCTTCCGGAGTTGATAAAAGATGCTCAAATATTTACATACTGTAATAGTGCAGATCTGGTAATTTTGTACGATTTAGAGTTAGTGGTCCATGCAGTAGTGTCTGGCGTTATGCAGTATACATTAAATACCTCCTGATTCATGCTGCTCTCCTGGGATTACGTTAATCTTATTACAGTACGTTGGGGGTAGGTGTAATTGAACAGACAAGACATTGAATAAAAATGCGCATTTTTAGTAGAGAAAATCTATTTTCTTCATATTATATATAATATATTTTTATACAACAATGTTTTAAGGATCATATCGATGGACCTCTTTCCAAGTTGCTCTACTTCTTCTCTTGTCAGATCCATGCAATTGATAACGCTTTATCTATAATGTTTTTTTAACGCGTGTTCATAATATTTAAAGGTATTTTATTTATTTTTTTGCTTTTTGGGAGACCAACAGTCACATAAAAATAAGGTACCTATAGTATAGCACAAATTTAAAGGCTACACAACAATTTGTTTAAATGGGGTGCCAAAAGGAAGGGAAATCTTACCATGCCCAATTTATGAAATAATAAGACACTAAACTTAAAGAAACGATATAGAGATACATTTTGAAGGTCATATTGAATACTGACCTAAGATCAAAGATGCCAGACATTGAGGTGTCAGTCTCTCCTTGTTTCTAGTTGGACATTATTTCTTAATGCTGTACATGACACGACGTGTATTTACCGTTATCACAAACATTTTCCTTGCAAATTGACCGTTGTTGTGCTCGCTGTGTCGACACCTACTTCAGAGAGAGGGACCTAGTGCCAGGGACTACGCAGCAGTGGCGTGTCCACGCAGCCCCAGCCCGGTAGCACCAGCCAGTGACACCAGTCCGATAGCACCAGTTCCGCCTACCTGCGCCGCCCACGCGCTGACGTCTGAAGAGCGAGTGAACCGATAAAGGGACTGTCCAAAAGGTGTCGCAAACAAACCAGCGACATACCAAAGCAGATTTAATGATCCAAAAAATTAAATTACGAGATCATTTCTTCACGGATCAAAAGTTATTGCAACACACATAGTTTGAAGATATCCAATAATATTATACTTGTTGAAACCGGAAAATTTATCATTTTATTACAGGCTGACTTTTTGACCGGTCAGTGGCTGAGTTGGCATCACGTTTGGGTCTCATCCAGGCGTCGTGAGTTTAATTCCTCGGCTGGCTAAGTCCTCCATTACGACACAAGCAACATTTTCCGCTTACTGTGATGATAGTAGGAGATTTTTAAATATTGTCCGGTTATTCGTAACCAGGGAATATTTGTCTATCTTTTTTTTTTAAATAAAAGGCCTTTTCACTGAGCATAACTTGATCTGAAAAGGGAGTACGTCAGTTGTGCCATCTTTGAGGCTCGAACCCGATCCGTTATACATCTATTTGACGATACAATAAAGAACTCCAGTGAAAAATATAATGGCTTTAAAAATATATATTCGTATAGATCAGCAAATGCCGACTCTGAATATATAACTTTCATTGTATATAATTAAACGTAGATTTTATAAATCGTTATAAAAAAGTGAATTAAAAACTGTACCATCAAAACACCATGTTCTGTTGGTATCACTGTTCTGACGTAACACGTGCCGCTTTTGAGCCCAACTATAACCAGATAAGATGTTTTTCCGCTGTTTATCATGCTTCTGGCTTATAATTTCGCTGTTTACAGTATCGTTTCGCTCGTAAAATCATTATGTTTGTTTATTGCGACGAGTTGAGATTTTTTGCTTAAAAATTCATACCAATTTTAACGAATTTGTCTACGGAATAATAATCTATACCCCTTCCAACAACAATATCAATGGCACTTTGGTGATTATTTCTTCAGTTATTCTGGAAGCGGGGGTTTTCTAATGATAACCTATTATTTCTTACAATGCATAATATATTTATTTTTATTTCAAGTTACACCAATATTTCAAACCTATTCAATTTATCCAACACATTCAAGTTAATATCTGTCTACTGCTGTCACGGACTGTTGAAGTTCGCAGATGCGCAATGCAAATGCATCTGTTTTCTGCGCATGAAAGAGGCTATTAAGGCAAGCGATTCTGATTTTAAGCTAGCTCTTAAAAAGTGAGCTATGGACTTTCTTTGAACGCTGATAAATTGTTAATTAGTTGCGGATATGAATGTATTTTTACACTTTGGTACAATTCACCTACAATAGTAACGAGACGCTGATATTCTACAATGTTTCCTTAAATTAAAAGCAGTTAAATTTGAGTATAAAGTTCTTGAAGTTTTGTATGAAATTCATACAATATCGATTATTGACTGGCTCGTGTGACGTCACACCCAACAAGCCATAGATTTCGCGCGTTTTGGTGGGCTTTAAAAAATTGAAACTTTAACAATTATTTAAACGATGAAAACGAACTTTAAAAACTAAAAAAAAAAAAAATAACAGAAGATTAAGTTAGGATGTCAACATTAATAAAAAAAATAAAAACATGGACTGGAGTTCCTTATTAGACTGAAGGTTCTCATTTCCATAGAAAGTCAAAACCATACATTTTTTACTATATTTATGAAGAAGAATGTCCCGGGCCGCGGTGTTTATTTGTTTGGTTTGTACACAAATCAATATTTTTATTCCGAACTTGATACACTTGATTTACAAAACAAGAGGAAGGCCATTGTCTACATGAGATGTTGAAAAACCACTCTCTTCCCCCTATCCCGCCCCTTAAAGTGGAATTTTGGTACTTCTTGGTGAAATGTAGCACATTGAGGTTCAAAATAAGAAGAAAATTATTGGGTAGGGGTAGGGGTAGAGGTAGGGGTGGGGGTAGGGGTACGGGTAGTGGTAGTACATGACAAAACTTTACTCCAAAAGTAAAATATAAAGTTGAAAGCTGTGTTCAGAAAGAAATGTTTTATAGCCAGTCCATAGTAAAAAAAATTTTTTGAACTCTTGCAATGCATAAATATTCCTATACATTTAGTTGCATTGGAAGTAGAGAATGATTTGTTGAAAACATAAACCGGAAATTTTATTTGGATCATAAATATTTTGCACATGCATAGATTGCATAAGCACCAAACCTGCCGAGAGTGAATAATTCAAATGCAACTAAAAGCTTGGAATCCGCATCGTAAATGCCTCGGAAGCAAGATTCAAACTCACTCAGAGATTCTAGATTTTGGAATGGTTTCGACTTGGTTATTTAATATGGTTTGAACGGGAAAGTTTGTACAAGGTTCATTGCCTTTCCTCTTTATCCCAAAGGTATATTAACATGAACTACATACAGAGCCAGGAGGAAAATATAAGGTAGCGGACTGAGAAGGGAGCACACTTTGTCAATTGGGAACATTTTTGGTATAGGGCTTTTATTTAAATTGATTTGATTATTAATGCGTCTACTATTAGTGTTTTTGGTTTCCTCATTTCTAATGCTTCTAAATTATCTAGTCCAATGCCTGTTCCTTTTTTATGTATTAACTAATGCCTGTATTTTTATTAAAGGTGTCGTATGTTTCTAAAAGGTGGTTGGCAAATTCCGACAAAAAAATACATAAAATATTAACTGCGGTCTTTTTATTTGAATGGTAAAGTGCAGTTTCAGGAGTTCATTCCTCCATTACGGAAGTAACCACATTGATTCGTCGATGTCATCATAAATGCAAGAAGTTGAAATGTTAAAAGTCGGTAGTTCGGGGTAAAGGAAGAAGTTGGGCAATTGGCAATGCGGCTGCAAGTTTTACCGACCAAGTTTTATGGCCAATGAATAGTTAGGAGTTCCGGATGACGTCATACGGAGTAGATCTAATTAATTTTGTCGGAAACTAGTGGTTTTAAAAGCCAGAATTATGCAGTTAGCGGCAACAATAATAAAATAGAGGCAGTTGCTAAATTTTTATTCTGACTAGAAACATCTAATCCAATATTGAAAAAAAAAACACTCTTACGTAAATACCGCATCAGAGTCCCAGTTGGGAAGTCAGTGGGAACATGATATCCGCGGTAACCGGATAAACCAACACACGCATGAATCGGCACACTTTTTAAAAGTGATACAAAGTCACTAAAAGTGCGAACAAAAAAAAACAACAAAAATCTACCCATAAAACCTAATCTAACATACCCGAATTAATATTTTTTTATTAATAATTTTTTCATTTATTAAACTTTTTTAAGATAATTTAATTAATGAATTAAAAATTAAATTTTAATCACCAATTTATTAATATATACATATCAACATGTTTCAAAAGCAAAGCTTTCACCATCAGGGATATATAAAATACTAAAAAATAATAATGTTAAAAAAACATAAAACACAATAATGTTAGAATAGAGAAATTATAAACATAAACGAAAATTGATTGAAACTTGTTAAGTAATTAATCAAAAAATTTAATAAAAAATGATTATAAAACAATGAATAACAAATATATATTAAAATTTTAAATATATATATTATTAATATTAATATGAAAATAAATTCATGAAACCATTATTTAAAAAAATATATATATTAATTATATTTATTTGACTATTAACACTTTTTCTGATTTCTAAAATTTCAAATTTGTCTAATGGTTGTGTTTGTAAGTAAAAATTTTAAACCATCATTTATACCAAAATAATGATTTGTTTCCAAAATATGGTTGGCAAAATCAGAATAATTATTATTACTATTCATTACTAAAAACGCCACATAGTAAATACCAGTCTTTTGAAGAAATTATAAAAAAAGATTAATTAGGTTAGGTGAGATTAGTTTTTTGGGTCACTCTTAAAAGTGTGCCGATTCATACGTGTATTGATTTATCATGGAACCGGCATCCGCAATTGGGTTATAATGTGATATTGAAGAGAGTGGGGAGGGGAGAATATGGATAAGAGGAAGGTTGGCAAATACCTGGATATAAGTCAGAATTAAACTTAAAACTCATCTTTTCAGACAATCATATACATAAATTGAAGAAATGCACACGTATACATATATATACTTATATTCCTAGCTAGGTTAGCAGGTTAGTGCTTACCCAAAGTCACTTATAGAATAAGTAAAAAAAATCACGCATCGGTGCACAAATGTACAGCCCGCAACACTGTAAATAACTAAATGTGTAAAAAAAATGTTAATATCTACTGAAAACTTTTTAACGTCGTTTTATAAATATTATCCGGTCCTAAAAATTAGAAATATTTCAAATAAATACCAACTTTTCTTGTGCCACCAATCTTCTCATAAATGTAACATCAATAGAAAAGGAGGATAAAATAGTAACTGTAAAAATCATATCATCTCTAATCTTAAATTTTCTGAAGTGTTCATCTGAAGCGACCTGCCAGGTAAGTATGTTTTTCTGTATCTGTTTGTACATAATTAGATAGAGAATATGAAGTAATATTTGTACAGCGCCCTTGAGGTTATTTTTCACAAAAACGGCGCTATACAAATCATCCAATTATTATTATTACTAGAACTGGTCACCAAACATCTGATGATTAAAGCTTTCTAAATTAATCTAATCGCGTTTTCTACAAAACCTAATTAAGAAAATTTTCACCTTATTATCCAAAAATGTAATTATCTAAAAAATAGTTTGAAGTTAACGCTGAAAACTCACCCAATTAGTTTTAGATATTTCACAAGAAAGATTTACGAAAACCCAAGAGCAAGCTCAAAACTTTTAAAGAATTTAAATCAACGTTTTTGTTTCGGTTAGTCAGATTTCAACAGGGGGAAAGATTTACAAAATTTTCCTCTCTGAAGTATTTTAATTAGATCAGCAGGGAGGACGCACAAATAACTAGATGGGTCCACTGTTAAATAATAAAATTAATTCCAATGACACGATTTTGAACTACAAAATTATTAATAAATTAATTAAAGATTACTTTGTAATCACCACTTTATTAATATATACGTATCAACATGTTTCGAAAGCGATACTTTCGTCATCGAAACATGTTTAATATGGGTTATTTCACATTTAATTAAAAGAAAACAATATATCTGCGATATTTGCGGTACGTTCCAGAGTGATAGATGTTACAATATCGCCTTAATAAATGTACAATGCATTTGACTCATGAACGTGATGCCGCGTTAAAATATAAATGTTATTAATTTTACATACAGGCAGATAATATTATACAGGACCATACTTACCTGGCAGGTCACTTAGATAAACACTCTTCATTAGCGAAATTTATATACGATACGGTTCTGCACATAATTTTGGAAAACACATGGGATGTCATAATCCCACTGGCTCTGGACAATCTGGAGCAGTTGGGACTCGTTAGATTTACATAAAAAAGGACAATCTTGAGAATCCTACAACACTGGGTGGAGGGGGCAGGAATCTTATTACGAGGGGATGGAGAAAGGAAGGAAACTCACTTGAGATGATTTTTTGCCAAGAAAAAATTGATTCACCTTGAGGTAGGTACCTTTTTTAAGGAGAGAGGCTGGACAAAAAAAAAATCTTTCGAAAATGCTCAAGTTAGCGAAACCGACTCCTTCGGAACAAAGGGGTCCTCCTTCATAGAAGTTTGGAGAAAAAGAGAAAAATAAGAGGAAACACGAGTGCAAACTGCGTGACATTTTAATGAAGTCGATACGCGACTTTCTTGCACCTGTGTTATAATTTTATTGATAGAAATATACTACATGTGAACTTATATTATTATTTTAACTCCTTAATTAAGGTAAAATCACCTTGTGACATAATTTTCAATTAAATGATTTATTTTATGTAACACGATTTAATAAATAAATGTCAACATGTTTCGAAACCAATGATTCGATCATTAAAAAAATAATGACAGCAGAATAGACAAATTATAAACATGGACGAAAATTAACAATAAGTAATAAGAAAGATGAATGAGAAAGTAAATAATTAAGCATTAATGAAAAAAATAATTGTATAAAACACTAATTATTATTTTTATACTAGCTGATGATGTGTACCTAGAGTTGAACGGTTTTTATTTTTTAAATAAAGTTATGAAGTTGTGAATTTGTGCTTGTCGTTTGGGTACCATAATTGATTTGACAGCGAAAGTAATACCTTGTGACGACTATTAGTATCTATAAACAAAACAACAAAAAACACTTATTTGATAATTTTATTTCATACCAAACATATATATATCAAAATGATGAAGTTCTTATTTAGGTAACTACTTGTGTTGTCCATTTTGAAAATATTCTACACATACAAAACTTATTCTTTGAATTTGTAATCTGTGGCTAACCAGAGTGGTATATATATGGGCTAACCTCAATACAACATGGTGGGTTCAATGTTTTTCATATTAATTTTAAAACGTTATGGCAACAGTTTTACATGTTGGATTTCATTACTCTTTAAACCTTCCTGTCACTAATAAGAACAATAAGTCTACGCGCCCTCGTGACTGCCGGCTGCTGTTTATAGTCGCTCCTAGTTTATCTTGGAAATATTGGGAAGTTCTTAATTTTCCCGGTGTAAAAATAGAATAAAATAACCGCAATAATTTTTAGGTCACATTTATAAAAATTACGTAATTTTAGTGCTGCCGTCTCGAGCTTAAATCGAGTGTATAATAAAAACCCAAATATTACAAATATTTTGAGTTGAAATCTGCTTCGTTCTTCCGAATTAACACATAGGGCATCGGTCACATCTGACGGTCGGTCGTCACCACATCTACTAGTGAAGTGCCAAAAGTGAAAATAAACGGCTATTCGGGCTACGGTGGTTGTAAAAAATATTGTATACAAACGGAAAGTGCCCGACCGGGGGCTGCTCTGCGACCTGCTGTGGTCCGACCCCAACAAGGACACCGCCAGCTGGGGCGAGAACGAGCCTTCACCTTCGTCATTGAGATGGTGGCCAAGTTCCTCAACAAGCACGACTTTGACCTGATCGGTCGGGTGCATCAGGTGGTAGAGGACGGGTATGAGTTCTTTGTAAGAAGCAACTGGTCACCCACTACTCGGGGCCCAACTACTGCGGGGAATTCGATAATGCAGGAGCAATGATGTCAGTGGATGACAAGTTGAAGTGTTCCTTCCAGATCCTGAAGCCGGCCGACAAGCGCCACCTGGCGTACATGCAGACCAACACCAACCATCCCGTCACGCCGCCCAAGCGCGTCACCAAAACAAAGAAGATTTTGAGGGCCCTATGGATCAATCCCCCCGGCCAATATCCTCCCCCGCCGCTCCACCCTTTTAAGAGTATTCTGTGTTATTTATCCTAAAAAATATGGATAATAATTCATTGTCTTAGCTTAAATACATTCTTGAACATAATGGAAACAATCACTCTATCATTTGTATTAGAGTCTTGCAATATATCGTAAGGAATAAATACAGTTACCTTCTTTTTTTTTCAATTTAATATTAAATTTAGTTTTGATAATTTAACTGCATCTCTTTATATGGTCTATAAATAAAGTGTTATTTTAATGTGTAATGATACTGTCCATAAAGAGAAAATAAATGTTAAAAAAAATTCGTAGAATAGACGTTATATAAGAATAGGAAGTAATATTTGTACAGCGCCATTGAGGTGATTTTTTTACAAAAACGGCGCTATAAAAATAATCCGATTATTATTATTTTTACTATTAACAAACTGCTATTTTCAGCGAAACCCGTAGAGTAATTGTCTAGAAAATCGAGGACAGAATGACAGCAATCATTTATATATATATAAATATAAATATAGACAGATTAGAAAATAGAAATTAAAACTAAATCAAGGAATAACCAAGACATCAAAATAAAAATATTTTCTTAATTGTACGGAGAATATATACCGTGAATGTGAATAGAAAAAGAAGCCGGAAACCCCCGAATAAGACATGGCACGATCAAGAGAATCAAATACTTGAGTCGGGACATGTCAGAAGTCGGAATAACAGAAGAGTGAATGTGAATGATGCAAGAAGATTGAGTTGTTTGGCGATCCGTCCTCTTTGCCTACCCCTGCGGGGAAACGGCGTGATGGTTAGTTAGTTAGATAGCAGGTAATTTTACAGGTTATTTTCATATCTACAAACCTTACTAAGGCCGACAGCAATTAAAAACCATAAAAAAATATGCCATATTATACTTACAAATCCAACCGGTTTACAATTAAAAATTAGAAAAAATGTTAATAGTTAATAAAATATAATTAATATATATATATAAATAGCTATCTCTTGAATTTATTTTCATATTAATATTAATAATAAAAATAATTTCTTTTAAAATTTCCATTATAAATTTGTTATTCAATGTTTTATAACAATGACTTATTAACATTTTTCATGAATTATTACCCGCTTTAATCAATGTTTGTTTATGTTATTTATTTGTCTATTCTTACATTATTGTGTTCTACGTTTATCGTTTGTTTATATTTTAAATTATTATTTTTTAGAATTTTGTATATCCCCGATGAGGAAGGCATAGTTTTCGAAATATGTTGATATGTATATATTAATAAAGTGGTGATTATAAAGTAATTTTTAATTCATTTACAAATAGAAATCTTTGAGTCCTCTTACGGTGGAATTTTTCTTAATATACTATTAAGAAAAATACTCTGAGATCAGCAGATCTAGATACTACTAATCGTCTAATTGAACTTTCAAGGACAAATCGAGCCGTCTACTATGATCGCTCTTTTCGTGTAAATGGACCTCTCATTTGGAATAAACTTCCCCCAGCTCTTACTAATATCCAGAAATTGACTGAATTTAAACGGGCTTTAAAAACAAACTTATTTAAAAAATCCTACTGTCTATAAAATTTAATTTCTATTTATTATAAAAAGTCATTTCCTCAAGCCTCTGGTAGTTGTTTGGTTTCGGTTTCCTCCGTATATATATATTTTAATTTTTTATGTGAAGTCCGTTATTGCTGAACATAACCCGACTCCTGTCTTAAATGTTACTATTTTTGTAGTAATATTGTGAATGTGTTATTTTTGTATAGCCATATATATGTATACTGTATAATATTTTGTAATTTTTTTTATGAATATGCACCTAAGGAGTACTGTAGGAGTAGTATTAAGAATTAGCAGGAATGTATGTAATATGTTAAGAATGAATATAATAGAATAGAATGTAAAAGTAGCACTGTAGGATACCACTGAATGGAGTTATTTAATCATTTTTAAATTTATTTATAGTAAAGCGCACTTGAAGTGAAACAACACAAAACTGCGCTATATAAATGCTTTGTTATTATTATTATTATTTAAGATTTTGCGCCTAATGTGTACACTGGAGCAACTAGATATTACAATTATTTAAAATTCAATCTCCCCCCTTTGCCAACATCTTTTGTTACCATTGACGTCAGATATGGACTTTGTAAATTACAAATTCAATCATTTTAACTACGTATCGAAGTTGTGCAATGTGATGCAAACCAATTAAAAGCCCTCTTTCACAAAGAGAAGTATCATAAGATTTAATTTGCAAACAATCACAATACTTTCCTATATTAATATTTACACTGCCGCAAAAGTAATTTAAAGAAAGTAGTTAAGTGGATAGAAAGCAGAGTGATCCAGAGTGGAGGGGAGGAGGTTGGGGATTGCTGAGGGACGGTGGGGGAGGGGTGATACGTTCTTGTCTCAAATCGCAAGAGGAAAAACTCCAAAGAAAAAATCAAAACCCAAGTGCCGGGACCGGAAACACTCGAGCTTTTTTTCCGAGAACAAGGCCGCGTACCTATAGTCCTGTGAGCACTAGAATCAGGCTGTATTGCGTTATTAAAGAAATTTGGGGAATAAAAAAAAACAAACTGGGGATAATAAATACGTTGGTTAAAATCAGGATCGGCCAGGGAAACGATGGCAAAAGTGAGCTTTCACAATTGAACAGAGAGTCAAATAAGCAGAATCTTGTAAAAAAATCATCTATAAAGTATAATTTCACTACAAGTGCGCTTCAATTGAATACAAGTGTTACCAAGATGGTCTTCTAAATTGAAATTATTTCCACAACGATCTTCATAATACAAGAAAACATAAAATACCGACATTTGACTGAAACTAATTGAACAATCAACATAATAATGATACATGGCTAAAGACAGTTTAAAAATGAGTTTGAACGCTGAAACAGCTATAACAATAATTTAAAAAAACATATATTCGGAGAACTTAATAATAACATAATTAAATTTGATTTAGTTCAAATTTCATTAAAAAATAAATTAAATGGAGTTCTACTAATAAGACGCTAAAACAATTAATTATTAATAAAACCAAGAGTTAAAAATTAAAACTAAAGACGTAATAGGCAGAGAGGATTGAACGCCACACAACCCTTCATTCCATCTGAATTTATACACCTAAACAACATTCATATAAGAAATACGTAAAATAATTTGATCTCATTCCAGTAGGTGCTAGTTCGGGCCTCCTGTCTAGAGGCTGCCTTCACTACATCCTTCCGTAGTCTGAAAGTCAAGGGAAGCGTACCATTTCCGTTTTTCTCTGTTCCAAATTTAAAGTTTGCCGGAAACGAAGAAACCAAAAAAACAAACGAGGGAATTTAGTTTAACTGTCGCCGGGCGGCTTCCCGTCCAATGGGCACTCGGACGACCCCGGCGGGTACCTAACTACCTGGTCGCTGATAAAACGGCAGGTTAGGAGGGTAGATCCGGAAATTTATTATATGGGGTACTTGCCGCAGATTGCGGAAATAAAATAAAATGAGAGAATTTAAAAAAAAAACATCGAAACAATTCCGATACATTTTATGCTGCGATTTTTTTGGTACATAGTGGATATTGTAATTCAAACGATAAATAAATAAAAAATAGTTATCTATTAAATTTATTTATACATTTATAACTTATTGTTATTTTCTTGATTTTATTTACGTTAATAATAAAAATAATTTATCTTTTATGTTAGTATTAAAAATTTAGCATTTAAAATTTTATAATAATTTCCTATTTTTGAATAATTTTTTACATTTCTAATTAATTACTTACCTACTTTCATCACTTATTGTTAACTTTTGTTTATTTGTAATTTGTCTATTCTTAAATTATTATTTTCTGTTTTATCATTTGCCTATACATGTCATTATTTTTAGTACGAAGAAAGCTTTGCTTTCGAAACATGTTGATATTTACATATGATTTTTTTGTTGTTGATTTGATATTTATCCATTAAAAAGAGTGGTGTAAACAAAGTTATTCTTATTAATTTATTGATAATTTGTAAACCATGGTTGAGATTCGCAAATAATGCAAGGCTGATGTAAGCGTAATGAGTAAGATTAAGAAAGGGACGCTTAGATGGTTTGGGCATATAATAATAATAATAAATGGATTATTTTTATAGCGCCGCTTTCGTGAGAAAACCACTTCAAAGGCGCTTTACAACATAATTTATCTAACCCATATCTTATCACTTAGACTTATATATAAAAAATTACATATTAGAATAATTGTTGATAGCTTACAGCTAAGATTTATAACTAGAAAATACCTAATTCAGACATATAATTAGTGACTTACATCTAAGACTTATATAGATAGCGACTTACAACTTAGACCTGTAGCTAGTGACTTAAAACTAGTGATAGAGGCTTACAACTAACATATTTACATTTTAGAATAAATTATGTAGAGAATGTTACTATTTACAAAATCAGAACATAACCTGGTATTGAACAGCAGTGGGGCGAGTATGTATGTGATACATCACAGCTGCATTTGTATGCCTCTGATCAGTTTGAGGGTAGTAAATATACATATATATCATAATCTAGATGTTAATAAAGATGGTAATGCTAGACAGATACTTCTATACGATTAAATTTAAAAAATGTTATGAACGCCAAAAGAAGAAGGAACTTTTTACCTATATTAATATTATGAGTATGTGTATATAAAGCAAATGAACCAAGAAAGGAGTGTGAGGAGAATATATGACGCGTATATGAATGGAAGAAGAAGTCGGGGACACTCTAGGGAGACATGGCACGGTCAAATTAATCAAATACTTCAAATAAGAATAACAGAAGAGAATGTATGAGACGATGTATGAATATGAATGAAGCAAGAAGTGTATGCCAAGATCGAGTTGTTTGGCGGTCCGTCTTCTCTGCTTACCCCTGCGGTGAAACGGCGTGATGGTTAGATAGTTAGTTAATAACAATGTATTCCATTTCATATTCCATATGCACACCCGCCAACAAACAACTAATGTCAATATTTAAAAGCATTACCCTCCAAAAGTGTTTTTTCTTCAGAAATATTTAAATTGACGACATCTGTGAGCACATATCACGTATCGTTTACCCTTAAATAAGTAAATGTGATTTATATAAAAATAATATTGACCAATTCCCAACGATTTTTGGCTTCTTTTTAGTACATTCCTGGGAACATTTGGAGTCCGTTTCAATTTACCCTTTATCCAATATCCCGAGGTACCTACTCGACCGACCTAGACATTAATACGGGGTACTTTTGAACGGTTCTGCGATTAAGTGCCGGCTGGAGAGGCGTTTAAAAATCGAACGCGACTGCCCGAGCTTCCTTTATCGGCCGAGGGCGGCGCCGTTAATGGCGGGAGAGGAAAATGGATTTTCGAGGGACTATTGCTGAATGGACTGTGTCTAGATTTTTTCGCCCTTTTTATAGTCCACTTTTCAGTCTCGTCTCGGTTTAATGGAGGAAATTTGATTTTAAAGCACACTAAATAATGGAACTAAAAGGCTCGAAGAGTTGGGCGATATAAAATAATTCGATTTATAGGTAAAGTGGAACAAGTCTAAATTCTGTTATGATTTAAAACGGAAAGAAAACGGAACGTCTTTTTTATGTGAATTCCGCTCAAGAGTCCCAATTATGATGTAGCGAGGCTGAAGGGAGTGGGGACGGGAAAGATAATAATAATAATAATAATTACAAAGCATTTATATAGCGCAGTTTTGTGTTATTTCACAAATTTTTTTAAGTGCGCTTTACTATAAATAAACTTAAAGAATGATTAAATAACTCCATTCAGTGGTATCCTACAGTGCTACTTTTACATTCTTAACATATTACATACAATCTTGCTTATTCTTAATATTACTCCTACAGTACTCCTTAGGTGCATATTCATCTAATAAAATTACAAAATATTATACAGTATATACACGGCTATACAAAATAATACATTATCAATAATACTACAAAAATAGTAACATTTTAAGACAGGAGTCGGCTTATGTTCAGCAATAACTGCATTCACAAGCTATAATGAGAATGCACTTTAGGAATAAAGCCAGTGGCGGAATTAAAGAAGTGGCATTACCAGGCCCAGGGCAAGCTTAATCTCAGTTCCAACGCATTTCTTGTAAATGAAAATTTGAGGTATCGATGGATACTGTAAATGCGTTAACTATGTAAAATAATAAATGCTTTTTTACACGTTTTGAGTTATTGCTTTGTTGTGATATTATATTTCGTTAAAATGGCATTAAAAATATGTAATTATGATCATCATTATTACAACATTGTTGGAAATTTTATTTTACGGTGCAGCCCCCATGCCCACATTCTGCTACGCCACTGTAGTGCATACTTCAGTTGATTCATATAAAATTATGAAAAGGTTCCTCGAATGCAGATCTAACGTTTTATAGCAAAATAGAAGCTGCTTTACGGCGTGCAGCAAACGTTTTACGCGTTGAGAAGTTTTACTTGAGATTTTATTTTTAAAATAACATCGACAGCTCTGGCAATAACCGTAAAATTCATATACTCGTATAAAGCTTCATTATAAAAAAATACAGTTTTGTGGAAATAATTAAATGAAAACCACTTCACGATACAAAACAGAGCTGCAAAACTATCAACAGATTAAATATGTGAATATAGTGCTTTTATCATAACATTTCTATGTAATTAATGCAATAACGACAAACCACAATGTAACTAACTACCTTTTACGAAATGAAAATATTTATTAAAAAATAAAAATATAACAATAATAATAATAATAATATTTGGCTGATTTGTATAGCGCCGTTTTTGTGAAAAATCACCTCAAGGGGGCTGTACAAATATTTCTTAACTAATTATGTACAAACAGATACAGAAAAACATACTTACCTGGCAGGTCGCTTCAGATGAACACAGTTTTATTAGAAAATTTATTTATAGAGATGATAGTTTTACATGGTTATTTGTTGCTCCTTTTCTATTGATGTTTCATTTATTAGAAGATTGGTGGCACAAGAAGAGTTGGTATTTATTGAGATACTTATAATTTTTAGGACTGGAAAGTATTCATAAAATGAATTTTAGGACTCGAAAATATCTATAAAATTACCTTAAAAAGCGTAAGAAGCTTTTAATAAATATTAACTTTTTATTTTTTATTTTACACTTTGGTTATTTACAGTGTTGCGGGCTGTGGACGCATTTGCGCACCGATGCGTGATTTTTTTTATTTGTTTATTTAATGACTTTAGGTAAGTACTAACCGGCTAGCCTAGCTAAGCAATTTACAGGTGAATTTCTTTAATTTATGGATACGATTGTCTGAAAAGATGTGTTTTAAGTTTAGTTCTGAATTCTGTTGAGTCTTTGATAATTCTTAAGTCATGCGGCAGTTCATTCCAGACTTTAGGTCCTGACACTCCGAAAGCACGATCCCCGAACTTAAAAACTTTGTTTTTAACCACGAGAATTTTATTTAATTTTATTAGGACCGTCAGTTTAATTTTGTACCCTGACGATGCTTATGTTAAGCGAAACCGGTCGGGCCTAATAAAATAAAATAAAATTTTCGTGTTTATAAATAAAGTTATTGTTTTATTTTTATTAAATATGTCTAACCACAAAGTGACTGCCTTCTATCAAAAAAAAAAAAATTATATACCGGCTATTTATTTATATATTTGTGAAGCTGAAAGATTTAATGTTTGCAAGCTGAAGGCAAAACTATATAAAATATATAGTTATATACATTTGCTGACCAATATAAATAGCCAGGTAAGAATGTTTTTTCTATACCTGTTTATACATAATTAGATAGAAAATATGAAATAAGATTTGTACAACGCCCTTGAGGTGATTTTTTACAAAAACGGCGCCATGGAAATCATCCGATTATTATTATATAGGTACTTACATCGATGTTTTGAAGGACGTGCAATGTTTTTTTTTATTTAAATAAAAACATGAACGGGTGGCACAAAAGTGTCGTAAATCACAGTACAAAACACAGAGTAAAAAAACTCAAGTAGTAATATCATTTTTCTGCACACGAAAAAGCTTTTAAAGCTGTTGTTGCAGCTCTTGCACGAGTGCAATTTCGTGATCCAAAAAAGGTTTGTTTAGAAAAATCACAACATGTGGTTTGTTTCTGCCGGTGCGAAAAAATGCACTTCAAAAGCAGATTTTTGTTGAAACTCGAAAGCTTCTGGAAGGAACTTTGGTAAACGTGTTCGTAATAAAAAA
This sequence comes from Halesus radiatus, assembly GCA_022606495.2. NCBI lineage: Eukaryota > Metazoa > Arthropoda > Insecta > Trichoptera > Limnephilidae > Halesus > Halesus radiatus. The sequence goes on from JAHDVE020008218.1 coordinate 47,862, forward strand.
GATCTGGCGAAATGGGATGCATTTGCAACGAAAAAATAACAAATATTCCAAAGAAGTGGAATGAGATTACGACCGCCTCGGTTTGTTTTGGATTATTCGAACAATATACAATCCAATTTGTTTTGACCGAGGTTCTTTTTTAGATTGATACGAAATTTATGCGTCTTATGTTTTGCTGAGATTTTTGATGGGAATATCAAAAGGGTGTTACATTGTCAGAATCTTCGTATTTTTTTAATGTGTACGTGCATTCTTGAGTGCTCAGAGCCAGTGTAACTATGGCAATACCAATACCATTCTGAATGGTTGAGTCTCACGAAGTTTCTACGCAGGGGCCAAGTGCAAATATATATAAATTTGAAAGTAATGTCTCCTTTATAATATATTATCGAGCGACGATACGCATGTTCAATGTTTGATAGATAATTTTGAATCGGTATCAACAACGAACCACAAAGGCCACTGTAGATAACAATTAATAGTGATTTAAATAATATCTCTAATAACTGGTGTTTTATAATATTATGTCTTAATAAAAAATTTGCTAATGAACAGTGTGTATCTGAAGTGACATGCCAGATAAGTATGGTCCTGTATAATATTATCTGCCTGTACATTAATATAGTACATTTTAACGCGGAATCACGTTCATGGGTCAAATGCATTGCAGATATAATTTGGTATTACAAATTGATGAACCGGTGAGTGTAATTTGTTACCCATAAGTAGTCATAATAGACTGTATATAGATAGTAATAAAATAGAAGAGCATAGAAAAAAAAAACATTTGAACAACGCCCCTGAGCTGATTTAAAAAAAAAACGACGCTATACAAATCATCGAAATATTACTTAAGTATATACGTTTCTACATTTCTACGGGTCGGTGGCTGAGTTAACCAATGCGTCGGGTTTCCACACAGGCGTCGCGTCGTTAGTTCAATTCCTCGGTTGGCTAATTCCCCCATCATAGCACAAACAACATCTTCCGCTTTTAATGATGGTATTAGGTAGGAGATTTTCAAATATTTTTAGGTTATTCAAGACCCGGGAATGTTTGACTTTGAGATAGAGTATAGAGCGTAGAGCCCATTATCGAATGACATTGCTGTGTTAGATGGAACCTTGTTATTACAAGGGGTCGATATGTTATTATTATATTTTTATGTCATTTAGGTACAAAATATAACTTGCTGCTGCTTTAGACAAAATAAAATAATCGTAATCCACAAGTCTACCTATCCCACGCGTCCAATCGCCGAAAAATGGCGGCGTCGTTCCTTCTGACCGGACATAAAGTAAAATAAAAGAGTGCCTTTCCCTCCCTGTCCGACCAGCGCCACGGTTTGTAGGTAAGGTAGGTAGGAAGCGGGCAGCGCCGGACGAGGTTCGCCCATCCTAACGGTGAGGGCACCATCGGATTTATCGCGGGGATTTATCAGGGTGAAGTCTGAGCGAGTGGGCTATGGTTGGTATGGACTGACGGTGGAGATCTTATGCTCAAATGCAGAGGAAAAGAAGTCACTCTTCTACAATAAAAAAGCGATTGAATTGAAACACGATACGCGGTTTTGACCTTTACATTCAAACTTTATCAAAAAATTACAGAGAGCGAATATATCCCATCGCATTTGTATGAGCCATTTTGAAGACAATTTTGAAAGATAAAAAAATTTAAGAAAAGTATTTCCTTAATATTATGTCCTTTGTTTCCTGTGCGAAACCAAACTTATCGGTCAGCACTAAAAATACGCACTTTGCAGGTTGCTAACTCAATAAATGCTACGAATGATTTATCTGTTAATTCTACATGAATAATTAGTAAAAATGCACAAGGTTTCAAAAGGCAATAATCGTCAATCTTTCAAATTCTACATGAAATATGTACTGGAATTTTAGGCAAAACGTTGAAAACTGATTTTACTGGTTTTCAAACTGCACCTATTTTCAAAGATTTTGGGACGTATTTCATAGAATTTAAGGAATGTAGTTTTTGGTTTTTTGATACGTTACATATATAATTTACAGCGCCCTTGAGGAGATTTTTCACAAAAATGGCGCTATATAAATCGTCCGAGTATTATTATTATTATTAATTAACTACCCGTATAGAATCTACAGATAAAACGTTTGTGGTACTACTTGAATTAGCAACCCGCAAAGCGATGTTTTTGAGAAAAGGTAGCAAATGTCAGAAACAAAGGGTATTTAACAATGGAACAAAAGGTGCAGCTAGTTTATTTTTAAAATTAATAAGAAATGTTTTGTGTAAACCACTATTTAATACATGAATATTAACATGTTTCGGAAGCGAAGCTTCCCTCATAAGGATACAAAGTATTCCAAGAAATCATTATAAGAATAGACATATAATAAGCGAAGAAAAATAATAATAAAAAAAGTAAGAATAGACAAATTACAAACATAAACAAAAATTTACAATAAGAGATGATAGTAGGTAAGTAATTAATTAAAAATGTAAAAATTAAATTTTTATCAATTAATAAATAAGAGTAACAATAATTAGTATATTAAATAAATCAATTACTTAAGTAATTAATTAAATTAATTATTTAATTTATTAACCTACTTTTATCAATTTTGTTTATGTTTACAAATTGTCTTTTCTTACATTATTGTGTTCTATGTTTATCATTTGTCTATACTTGAAATTATTATTTTTTAGTATTCTTTATATTTTTGATGAAGCAACCATCGCTTTCGAAACATGTTGATGTGTATATTAATAAAGTGGTGAATACAAAGTAATTTTTAATTAATTTATTAATAATGACGCCACAAAGTGAATACCAATCTTTTAAAGAAATTATAGATGATTATTTATTCACTTTTTAATAACGATTTATAAATTCTACGTATAATTATAAATAAAAAAGTTATATCCTCAGAATCGTCGTTTGCTGATCTGTATGAACATACATTTTTCATTGGAGTTCCTTATTAAAATTTTAAATCCGAACAACTAGCCCTTACATAATGAAACATTTGTTCACCTTCAAAGTGGAATTGCTTAATTGTTAAGACTTCGTTAACGCTTTCTGCCTGTGATGACTTTCCCAATTAATCACTTACGTCACATCATCTGAGTGTCCGGAATTCTCAACATCTCTTACTGATGGGGACGTCTTGACCACCTCTTGGCGGACATTCCTGGCTTGAAGATGGATTGCGTGCAAAAATACATCACGCTGATGATAATTAATAAGAATAAAGACTTGTCTTAAGACTTACCACAGATAGTCGATAAAGTATAAAGTTCTTGGACAAAATCACCACATTCAGGGGGGGTTTAGTGTTTAGTACTTACCTGAAAACAAAGAAAACATATTATTAGATAAATTAATTAAATAAATTATTTAAAAATAACTTTGCATTCATCACTTTATTAATATATACATATCAACATGTTTCGAAAGCGATGCTTTCCTCATCAGGAATATATATATATATAGATAGTATATATATATAATATATAGGAATATATATATATATATATAGATAGTATTCTATTAATTTTTTGGTGATCGATTTTTGATACCACAGTGCTTCAAAGAGCTCAAAAAACTTCAGCAATGAAAACGATAACGAAAATGAATCAACCAATTTAAGGACGGGTCAAATAAAAACCATGCATCGGTCAAGAATAAATATAATTCAACACCGCAGATTCCAAAAAGCTTCAGGTCCGTCCACTTCAATATTAATCACAAAGTTATTTAAGTCGTATTAATTAACAGCTGTTAATGTTACGAATTTGGCGGTACCCAATGCGAATAGACAACAAAAAATAGAGCGAGGAATGCGAACTGTAAACTAACCGGAAGCCTCTGATATTCTATCACTTACTTAATGGAACAAGAGAGTTCATAGCAAGCTTCCAGAAAAGGAGATGAATGCTTCGAGAGGCTCTACCACTTCTTCTCACACCTCTTACCCTCTCTCACCACCTCTCGTCTTATCTTACCACTTCTCTACCTCGCTACTCGCTTCTAGCCACTCCGCGGGTGTGTGTACTATCGAGGTAGGTGAAGTCTACGCTGAGCGTTTCGGACAAACAAGGTATCAATTATTTGGACAATTCGGGTTGATTGTACCATATGATGCACGATATAGACAGAAATAATTATTAAAATAAATACCAGGATTAAATAGTATTTTCAGTAACACGTGTTTTCCAAAGGTCCAAATAAGCGAAGCTAGCAGTCCACAATGGAGTGTTGATACCAACCGTGATGTGTGGCAGTGAGGCATGGAACTGACAGAGGAAGGATGAAAGTAAACTGAATGCCGTAGAAATGAGATCTCTGAGGCGAATATAATATTGAGATTCAGTTTACTTTCGAAGATTTTTTTGCCAGAAGAATAGTTTTAAGATGTCGAGAACGTTCCCAGGAAGACAAGGCACAATTAATTATGTTGTGGTAATGGTTGGAATGATAGAAAATAATGTAAATATCAGGAAATGCATGATTGCGAAAGAAGCAAGTCATCCTACCAGATCTACCTAGCCTCGACAAGATTAGTCAGGGTTAGTAAGTAAGACTCAAACCAGTCATAATTCATTCGAGGCGTGATGGAATTCCATCGATATTTTAACAGGAATTCGCAAACGCAAAATACAGTGGGAGTTCGGGATAAACTTCTCTGAATATCTTAAATGCGTTGGGTAGGTGAGGAATGCCACCAAATGCAACGGAGATGACATTCCTCCAACCCATGAAGTTTAAGAACGAATGCAGGAACCTGTTCAGCCTGGCCATATGCAGTGTGCATCCAGGAAGAATGCGGCTGATCATCTTAATTGCGGATTCAGATTCTGCGCAACGCGGGGAAAAGAAAGATGGACCAATAAGAGATCGTAAACAACACCAAAACGTTAAAATATATTTTTATTTTATTAATTAGCTGCTTTTCAGATTGGAAGATTAGAATCGCTTAGGTGATCTTCAGTTGGCGATGTGGTATTCAGATAATAACATAAAACAACTTAAACTAAATATATTATCTCAAAGCACTTTTTCCGAAACAAAATAAAGTAATCCTTTAATAGAACAAAAGTGCAAGAGTTGTAATAAAAGGGAAAAACTTTATCTTGAACTACGCAGTGGAAGGAGATTATATCAATGTAATGAAGAGAGAATAGAATACACCTTTAACCTTCTATAATACAAAGTTCACCGTTGTAAATGGTAAATAATCACCTTTAGCATTTTCTATCATTCATTCTTGACAGTTCATCTCAGGAAGCTTTTCACAGCACGACAGTCTGCGAATTTTAATTACGTAAATATTTTATTAAGTTCGTAAAGGCCCTCCTGAAGTAATCTCCTTTTCATGTATATAAAGGAGAGTGTCTCGGGCGGTGTTTATTTGTGTACAAATCTACAGTTTTATTCTTTGATTAAATTTTGCACACTTGATCTTCAAAATGAGAGGAAGGTCACTGTCTACGTGAGATTTCGACAAACCACCCCCATACCCCCTTCCCACCATTTAAAGTAGTAGTAGTGCTTGGTGAAATTTTGTATACTTGACGTTCAAAATGAGAGTACAGTGCTGGGTAGGGGTAGGGTAAGGGGTAGGTGTAACACATCACAACCCAAAAACTTTACTCCATCATAAAAGTTTTAAAAAATTTTAAAACAACTAACTAACCCACACGCTGTTTCCCCGCAGGGGTAGGCAGAGAGGACAGACCGCCAAACAACTCGATCTTGGCATACACTTCTTGCTTCATTCGCATTCATACAATGCCTCATACATTCTCTTCTTTTATTTCGACTTCTGACATGGGCCGACTCGAGTACTTGAATCACTTGATCGTGCCATGTCTTCTTCGAGCGTCCCCGGCTTCTTCTTCCATTCACATTCGCGTCATATATTCTCCTTACACTCCCCTCTTCGTTCATTCGCTTCATTTTAAAACAATGATGCTAAAAAAACTGTGTACTCTAAACTAATAAATCTATTGAATAGGTCACCCGAAATTTGCAAATAGATAAAATCGTATGCTTACTCGAAGAACCGACTTTTTTTTTTGAAACGTTTTACGCATGGACGAAAGAAAAGTATGCAAAATTTCATAAAATATTAGATAAAAAACGGTTTGAGGCACAAAAACAACAAGCGTTATAAAGTACATCTCGTACATACGCTCGTGCTGGGAAAGCTCCAGGCTAAAACGAATACGAACAGCCTTATTTAATTATGGCCATTTGCAAACTGGCCGTGTATTCTTCAATTCCCGGCATTTTGCGGTATAAAAGATCACCCGTGTCCGTGGGATGTTTTATCGAAGGTTACAAACGATCGGTTATCGGAAACTTTTTTCTTTTGATTCAGCGTCCCGAGAAATAATTAAAGTCCTCGAGATATTTTGCCATCAAAGCATCCATTGAAAATGCGCTGTTGAAAGGCTTCGCTGATCCCGAGACTTAGTTTACGTTAAAATTCTACAATCAACGGGATGAAAGAATCCATACAAAAATATGAATAGCTATTTCAGCGGTGCCTTAAAAACCGTTAAATTAGACCGGCACTACATAGACGAAAAATTAAGCATGTTACATCAAAATGTTAAACAAATGACACGATTAAAGGTATACAGACTCGACAACATTAGGTGCCTACATTATCTATGAACACATTTATATTACGGCGTAAGTAAGCGTAACGTATCCGCACATGCACGAGGCAGCACCGACCGAGATTGTCGGCTAGAATATTTTGACGTGCTGGTGGCTGCTTGTGACGTTTGCGCCCGCGCAGTCAGTATGAACACATACTAGCACCGCTATCTTCGTCAGTTAGCGTCATTAGACGCAGATATTGCTAAAACCGAGAAGATGGATGACGGTAAATTTATTGAATTGGTCAGAGAATCAGATAAAATCCTCAAACATGTTGTGGCGGACGTTAACGTTCAGTTGACAGCCATACTCGCGCGCACTGCACTGTTCTGCACTGCGCGGTGCTGGTAGAAGTGAATAGACCTGAAATGCACGGAGAATCGAGATGAAAAAGATATTTGACATAATTATTTTCGTTGTTGCCATTTTTTAAATCAATTAGAGTATAATTCGCTCATTCGGCACCCATTTTACAAAGTAAATTCCAACAATATACTCGTAGGAAGGGTACAGAACAATCTTTTGATTTATTAAATTCAAGCTGAATATTCCAATTCAAAATATTAACCACATCAATCCGATGAAATAACTAAATTTGATTACGTTGTACGATAGGCGGATTATGTCAGACCCTTTTCTATTAAAAATATATATATATTAATCATGGTAATGACGGCCTTGAAATTCTCGGAAAAATAAAATTACATGTACCGACAAGAAATACGAGACACATTGCTTCATTTTTCTGAACTATTAGGCACACACACTTATAAATCTGTTGTATAATTTTTGTTATAGATTAGGGAATGTTGTCGACGTATTTGTAGATTTCATATTAGTGCTGAAACGAATTCCACATAAATACTTTGTGAAATATACAAGTTTTCCAATCCATAGTGAATTTTGTCAATTTTTTTTAAAACTTTATATTTCACTCTGGCTGCATATCTAATTTGCTAATGTTATTTACAATTAAGAAGTTTTTTTTTTTTTTAATTTTTATTTCACATATGTTTATGCATTATGCTTTGTAAATCAATACCACGTACTTGCTCTACCATTATTATATAACAAATGGTTGGCGCTAACAAAAAGTTCTTCAAAGAAGCGAAGCTAGCAGTCCACAATAGAGTGCTGATACCAACCATGATATATGGAAGAGGAAGTAAACAAAATGCTGTAGAAATGAGATATCTGAGGTATGTGATAAAACCATGTATGAGATTTGTAAAGAATACAAGGCTGATGTAAGCGAAATGAGCAAGATTAAGAAAGGGACGTTTAGGCGGTTTGGGCATGTAGAGCGAATTAACGAAGAAAGTAGTGTAAGGAGAATATATGACGCGAATGTGAGTGGAAGAAGAAGCCGGGGACGTCCGAGGAAGAGATGGCACGATCGAACGAATCAAATACTTGAGTCGGGCCATGTCAGAAGTCGGAATGACAGAAGAGAATGTGTGATACGTTGTATGAATATGAATGAAGCAAGAAGTGTATGCCAATATTGAGTTGTCTGGCGGCCCGTCCTCTCTGCCTACCCACTAGGACGTAAATAAATACATATTTACATAAATTGCCCCCTCTGTAGAGTCCCAATTGGCTAGTTAGTCAATTTGTCAAATTCATAAGTTTGAATTGGGAATTGAATTCGATCTGAGCAACCAACTATCGACACACGGTATTAGTCGATATGTCGATAATTACGCCACGTGCGCTTGCGTATATCCTTCGGAATTATCTCCCGATTAAGAATATTTCATGATATCCATTGTAATTAATAAGGGGTAGTAAAAATTTAGGGGTTTATCCATATTAATATGGATTTCCTCGGTCTCCCAGGTAAAGGAAAGGAATAGCTTGATCCGCCCTCCGTAAGACCCTCTTTAGCTTCGTTAAATAGGGTGTTCCCAAAGGATCTCAGCGGAGCCCACTTGGTCCTATTACATTTTATGAGAGCGTCATTTTTACAAACTGTTTTATTCGCATAAAATTAAATATTTACGGTCTCTACGGAGGCATAGGCGCCAGGTAGCGAGGGTGATTATTATTTCCTAGAGGTATTTAAGACAATATTGTTGTTAAGCCCGAATATGGAAAATTATGTTAATGAAGACATGACACCTTTAATAATAAATGTAGATGGATTTTATGTTCAGATTAATTAAAACACGATAAAATACGTTACGCCTTTTAAAAAATAAGATACGATTTAGGCAGGATCTGTTTTGAAACGTATTGGGTATGACAATAGGAAATTCGAGCTTATTTTTTTAATTTTAATAAACGTATTTTTTCATAGTTCGTTTTCATAGTTGAATTAATTCTCAAAGTTAGATTTTTTTAAACGCCGCTTAAACGGGAAGAATCCGAGAGGTAGCATTGTGTATAAAATAAAATATGTATATGTTTTAAATATGTACTAGGTTTATATATGTGTTAGGTTTATATTCTAGTTATACCTACTGAAGTCTAAATTGTAAGTCACTAGCTATAAATTTTAGTTGTAAGTCACTAGCTATAAGCCATAGAAGTAAGTCAATAGTTATAAATCTTACTTATAAGTCATATTGTAGGAATAAATTTTAGGTGTAAGGTATTAATTATACGTCTAGAGTGGAAGATACTCTCAGTATCGCCCTGGTGAAAGACCACCATTCAGAATTGAAACAGCGCCCCTGAGGTGATTTCTCACAAAAGCGGCGCTATAGAAATGGTCCAATTATTATTATTATTATTATTGTTGCTTGTAATGGTTTTTAGCCGTGTTTGGTGACCAGATCTGAATAGCCAGGTATTTTCCCACCTTCCTCTTCCCCTTCCCCCCCCAATACCTTCAGCCTCACAACATTACCAAATTGGGAATGCCATAGTCTCGCTGGCTTCAGACGGTTCGGAGCAGTTGGGACTCTTGTGCGGTATTCATATAAAAAAGTGATATGTAATATAAATTATTTGTTAAGCGCCCTTGAGGTGATTTTTCCACGATAACGGCGCTATAGAAGTAATCCAATTGTTATTATTCACAGGGGGAGGTGCGCGTGACGTCATCCGTATAGAATGATATCCGTCAGGAGGACAATTTGTATGGAGATTATTTTTTTATTCAATAAGGAATACCAGTACATTTTCTTAAATTAATGTTGAACGTCTAACTTAATGAACGGTTTCATACGAGAATTGATTTTTAACGTTTGAATTTTTGTATCTAACGCAAAAACCGAGTGCCATATGGTATAGCTAAAAATACGTGTATTTTAGATTTTTTTAATTTAAAAATGGACACGATTTTCCTATTGGTGATAAATTATATTAACTCATACACAGACATTTGAAAAAACAGTTTCATTGTAAAAATAGACGGTTGAAATCGAACGTCATATACCTAGACTCATTGTACAAAAATAGCAGTATGGAAAGGCTTCGTGTCCAATACAAAAACGCATTCCGCATAATGTTTGGCCTCCTCATATACTGCAGCGCCTCCAATATGTTCACGGAGGGGCGAGTTCCTGGTTTTGCAGCACTTATACGATTCAAGATGGAAGGAATGAGGGAAAGGATAAATAGCACCGGGAATATATCCTCATCATGGAAGCTCGCCTCAGTCCATCCTCAAGAATCCACGCATACTGGAGAAAAACATTGGCCCCTCACAATACAAATGCAATACCTTCCAAAGGATTTTTTCTATATATTTTACTTACTTTTGTGTTTAATGTGTACGAGTACATGTATCTAATTCAGTTATTCACTTACAACTTTATTTTATTTTTTATAATCCGATGTATTTACGGAGTGTGTGGGACTGCATTAACCTCTCAACATATTGGAAAGAATACTTATTATTATTATTATTATTGTAGCACGTTGGATACATTCTTGATCAAATTTAATATGCATCTCCCAGTGAATTTAATATCAAATTAACACGAACTAACATGGAAAACTAAAGAAAGAGAAACAAGAAAAGCAATTTTTAGTTTATG
>JAHDVE020008219.1:0-10484 GCA_022606495.2 Halesus radiatus
TTTAATGTAGCAGAGATCAATTTGTCATCACTCTACCTACATCAAAGATTGGTTAAGTACGCAACCGTCCCGTCTTACGATTTTAACATTTTCTTAATACTGCCTTGAATAAGGCATGGTTGTATCCGAAACTAATTGGATTTAACCTTTAATAAAGTAGTGTAAACAAACGAAAAATTCGATCAGATTCTGAAAAACGGTAAAAAGATGATTTCATCTTCAGATCATAATTGACTCCTGTGAAGTAAATTCAAAGGCCAAATCAAAGATTTTATCAGATACATCCGCCATATTGAGGGAAATTTAAAATAGGACTAGCCTGTGCTACAATTGTTTCGTAGACTAGGACTTTAATCTCCGAGTTTCCGTGTCGTGTCGGATGTTGTCGCAAGATGTCGTGTCGTGTCGTGTCGCATACCACGACAGAACTACAGCCCTGCCAGCAAAACCCCTAGTGTAACTCGTCTTTAGAGCACAATTCTTGCTGAAATACCTTAACAGTGCAACTATAGACTACTTTGAGAAACAAAAAGACAATATAATAAAATCGGAGCTTTCCGAAGAGATTGCAATACACTACCTACCAACGGGAAAATAGATAACGCATGTGAGAGGGTATGCCCGGTAGGTAGGACGCTTGACTAAGAGTCACTCCCTTTCAAACATGAATTATGCTTAGTTAAAAGGTTTGAATTATAAATATTAGAGTTTACATCTTCTTTTTTTTAAATATAAAATATACATAGTGGGTGCAAAGTGTGAAATACCTCCAAGGAATCGATTTACAGATAGACCTAAATATTATTATTTTAAATAAAATAGAAATGAAAGATTGCCAATTCAATATTCAAAATCAAAAGCAAACATTTTGTTTGGGCATTTAGGAACCTATTTGAAAATGGAACTAAACAAGATTTGTGAACTATAATACCTATATCAGGGAAATATACCTACTACATTAGAGAACAATTTTCGAGCAGCGAACTTTACAAAATTTGGAACTATACTCGATTAGAGAACCAATAAATACATTGGGTTTTCAGTGAGTCCTTATCTTAATTACATCGTGTTGACATAAATATTTGAGTATTATTTCGTTGGTAGCATTATGCAGAAATACGATTTCGCCCAGCCAGCCCTTTACCCTTCACCCTCTATACATTGGACTGTTGAAGCAGCATCTCGAATGGGAACACTGGGAACATGATATTTACTGGGAACGTCTACGAATGTCTGTACTAATAACGTTCTCATTGTGTTGGAATGTTTAAACTAGCCCATATTAAACTAAGTTACTGTCACTAAAAAATGGCAAAAAAATATAGACTTTGTAATATTAATATACATAGATGTATATTTTTTTATGTGGTCAAATAATCAAACTCGCAAATATATGCTTTAAAGGTTGACCGTTTCCAGAATTTCACTTCTTCCTGTGGAATAGTTTATTATTAATTTACTTATTACAATGAAAATTATTCGTCGCTTTGTTATATTCAATGTCGTTTCTTTTACCAATTAATAGATTATAACGTTATTGTACACATACTACAATATCAATTTGTCGTCCAAGTAAATAGATATTTTTAAACAGCAACGTATTAAAAACTTAATTGTACATGTTGCACCCGAAACTATCGACACACGAAATTGTGCAGCTTCCAGGGTATCTTTTTAATGGATTGTAATAACGACGACGAAAATAATTGATGTACTTGGTTGACTGTAGTAAAAGATAGATTGAGGTTGAAAGAAACTAGGATTAAAAAACACTTAACGAATAATTTTTATACGAACGAACAACCTGCTTAGACGGGAGTGGTATTATTTATGGTCAAACAAGAGAACTGAAACTTAACTGTCACATTACAGTGTTGCCATTCAGAAACATCAGTGTTGGTTAGGGATAGTAGGGACTGGATAAATAGCAATAAAGGTAGGAACCAACCATATTATCATTTCATAACCAAATAGTAAGTGCAAATAATAATTGGAATAAAATGTAGAACGAAAACAATGTATCTTTTAGAAAATCATAGAAAATTAAAAGGAAAATAGCAATCGTAACTTTAACACATTAATCATATTGTTTCAAAATCATTATTTATGTGAATACCGCACAAGTGTCCCAATTGCTCAGAGCCAAAAGGCCTAAAGCATCAATTGGGGGATATTGTGAGGTTAATAATAAGTAACAATTATTATTTTTATAAACAATAATTATTAATCTAAAACACTCATCCAAATTGAAAAAACCTTCCTAGCAAAGATAAATGTCGCTGGCAGGACTCGAACCCGCACCCTTCTAATGTCCGGTCAGATGCTCTACCGTTGAGCTACGTCGGCTTATCGCAACCCGCCAAGTTAATCAATAAATACTAGTGTTTCATTCAATAATTACTGTTTTTATTATATTTTCACCTGTAAACAACCAACTTTATTAGTATGAGAAAGGCTTGTACAAACTCTCAAATAGATGGCGTCGAGACAACGCGTCTCACATTATAAAAAATAATAATTGTTACCCTTTGCGCTATGTACGTGCAATCTTGTCTTAAGTTTTTAAGAACTTTAGTTTATCAATTAATAAATATTTGACAAGTCAAAGCAATTTTCACCAATAAATGTAGACATAATTTGTCTCGACGCCATCTATTTGAGGGATTTAGCCGTTACAAGCCTCTCTCATACTAATAAAGTTGGTTGTTTACAGATGAAAATATAATAAAAACAGTAATTATTGAATGGAACACTAGTATATATTGATTAATTGGCGGGTTTGCGATAAGCCGACGTAGCTCAACGGTAGAGCATCTGACCGGACATTAGAAGGGTGCGGGTTCGAGTCCTGCCGGCGACATTTAACTTTGCTCGGAAGGTTTTTTTCAATTTGGATGAGTGTTTTAGATTAATAATTATTGTTTATAAAAATAATAATTGTTACCCTTTGCGCTATGCACAAAAATCTTGTCTTAAGTTTTTAAGAACTTTAGTTTATCAATTAATTAATAATAAGTGGTCAACCTTTCTCTAACGCCGTTATTGATTAAAATAACCTCAATGGCGCTTTATATTTCGTTAAAGTTTGTAGTCCCTTATAAAATAATATATATACAGATTAGATTTTTTAAATTGCTTTTGACCTCAGACCAAATGGAAAGTCATTCCAAGAATGTGAACACAGCACATACATTTTTTGCAGCATTCGTACGAGAGGGTTCAACACCAGTCTGTTGAACGTATCAGACTTGGCCAACATGAGCGTGAGTTGCCTTGAGAGTAAGACAGTCCCTGGCGCAGAGATCAGTCGAGGATGATGGTGTCAGCCCGTTCAGTGCCTTATGCACCATAAGACAATTTTTAAATTGAACTCTTTCTGTGACTCGAAACCAGTGTAGGAAGTCACGTAGAAGAGGAGTGATGTGACAGAATTTGGTAGTACCGCATACTAGACGAGCTGCTCTGTTAAACACTCCTTGCAGTCTGTTCAAATGTCGATTAGGCAGACCAGCAGACTACAAGAGCAGAATCTGTTGGGAGACATCTTCTGATGGATTTTAATTGTCTTTTAATTGAATTAATTTTAATTATTTTAAAAATTGAAGGGAATGGAGAGGGAAAGGAGACTGGGAAGAAGGAGGTGGGAAAAAACGTACCTGGCCATTCAAATCTTGTCACCAAATATGACTAAAGCCATTTCATCCGACGTTTCGATTTTGAATGGCGGTTTTCAGCAGGATTGTACAGAAAGTATATCTACCACTTTAATTAATATGATCATGAAGCACTACAAATACACACAACCTACTTAAAAACCCTGTCCGTCCAGAGTTATTACTATAAATAATGTTCTCTCCGTGAAATTTAATATTTTTGAACACCACAATTAAAAATTATCCGCGGAAGATAAAAATTACACATAATTTACAATACCCCGCAATTAATATTTAAGACAAGTACCAAGTACCTAGCTGTTGAACGAATTATTTTCTGCCAAAAAGGGAAGTAAATAAAAAAAGGCAGCGAATTAAATGCAGATGCATAACTTTCATGCGTATTTGCAGAAATTATTATACATTCGGTTGGAATTCTGCGCCCGAATATGATTATTATATCCATCGTATCTCATTCGAGAACCACAATTATTTCCACCGTTGAACGGTGTTATTTTCGCATCAGCTGCCGTGAAGAATGTAATTCTACCACTACAAGAATTCAAAGTGAGATTATTTACTGTACTAATATGTACCGGTATTGGTACCTGCGTAGAAATTTTGACAGACTTTTTTACGAAAAATTCGATTTTTTGTGTATTATTGGACAACTTTATTTTGTAATACATAGGTATGTACTCTTTCTATTTATTCCCGCCTTTTAAGCATTTATTTTTATGATAATAATTACTTATTTTTCATTCCTTATACATTACAAATAAATAATATTAATTAATACACATTGTACAATACGATACAAATTGACGGTCTCCGTGGTTGAGTGGTTACGATCCTTGGCTACGAGTACGAAGGTTCAAATCCCGGCATGTGCCAGTAAATTTTATTAGATTTAATTGAGTTATTTCACAATTTGTTCATTTAAAATAATATGTAGTATATTTGCGGGAGCGTTCCAGAGTGGTAGATACTGTCAGTATCGCCCTGCTGAAGGACCATAATTCAGAATCGAAACGTTGTTTGAAACGGGTTTAGCCGTGTTTAGTGACCAGATCTGAATAACCAGGTACTTCCCCACCTTCCTCTTTCACAGCTCCCCCCCCCCCCTCTTCAACACCTTCAGCTTCACAACATGCCCCAATTGGGAATACTATAGTCTTACTGGCTCTAGACGTTTGGGAGCAGCTGAGACTCTTGTGTGGCATTACATAAAAGAAGAAAAAAAATAAATACATATGTACATACAAACATTTACCAAATTTAAAGAAAAATCAATTCTGGCAGTGGTAGAAATCGGGTCAATGGGGTGAGACTTTTTTAAGAATCGATGGGATTTCCCTCCTGTATATCCTGTGAGATTTTGTTCGTGAGCAATATACTCCTCCCCACCGGGAGAACCATTGGCAAGTTGGTCCTACAGGTAGGGAGATATAATAATCTATGACTACGCTGTCTTAGAGAGTCGCCAGGAACATAGAAACTTATGCGCTCCAAAATAGCTGAATTCTCTGTACATGTCACAGCAGTTTTAAAAAATGGGTAGCGGCATACCCCTACCTTCTGAGTTGCAGGGAATGAAATCCGAGCATGCCAATAAGAAAATTAGTAGAATAGAGCCACGGATAGTAGCCCTGCTCCCCCGTGTAGAGAAATCTCAATAACTTTTTCTGAACCCTCTCCACCGTAAGGGAGCACCCTACCTCTTGAGAATTCCAGATAGCCGAGCCACTCTCTAACCTACTGTGGACTAAAAAGAAACACAATATTCTATAGAACGGGTATCCCGAAAGACCCTGGCGGTTTTGATAATAAATCCTAACATTTTTAAGGCAGACTGGCACACCCCCTCGATATATACACGAAATATGACAATTAATTATTTTATAATTTCTTCAAACAATTGGTATTCACTTTATGGCGTCATTATTAATTAATTAATTAAAAAATATACTTTGTTTACACCACTTTATAAATATACATAAACATCTACGTGTTTCGACAGCAATGCTGTCATCGTCAGGAATATATGAATACATATATTATATGATGACAGCATTGCTGTCGAAACATGCAGATGTTTATGTATATTTATAAAGTGGTGTAAACAAAGTATATTTTTTAATTAATTATTTACTAAACTAGGTTTTCACAATTACGTGAGAACAATCCACTTATTAAAACTCAGTTATTATAAATATTTTATTATTATTTACATAAATTACAAATACTCAGACAAGGGATAAATAAAACATAAAATAAAATTATAAAAACTCATTCAAAGATACATCATACAAATAGAAGCAAGAGGTACTTTTATAATTTTGATATTTTTTATGATATTGACATTTTTATAATATTACTTAAATAGGTGTTATAAAATTGGACTCTAGTATCTCAATAACAAATCTGTAATGCTTTTACCATTATTTTTTCTCTTTAATTTTTTTTTTCAACTTATGTACAGCACAAGATGCATGCGCCTAAATATAATAATTTTGCCCCACATTTGTATGATGATTGTAATTTATTGTTGTATTATATTATATTGTTGAAATAAACTCCTGCTGACAAGCTACTTGCAGTGGCTTAGCGGGTATAAGTTCCCACTGTATATAATTAATATTATACAATAAAAAAAAAAAAATAAAAAAAAATAAAAATAAATAAAAAAAAAATTAAAAAAAGGCGCAAAGAGAGACACAAGTAATAGATAATATAATTAGCCCAATCATTTTTACATATTTTTGTACTCTAACTAGAGGTTTACTACCCGGTTCCATTTGAATATTTTTTTTATTATTAAAAAAGAATTACATAATAATACATTTAATAGTACAGATATAATAGCTAATTACAAAAAAGTATTAATTTATTTTACAAAAAATGCCCAACTCAATAGAGAAAGATTTCTCGTGTTTGAGTTGCGGAGCACTGCCATCTAGCGACAGTAGTGAATAAATAAAGTACATCAAGAATATGTTAGTAAAAGACTAAAAGTACGTGATACTAGAAATACAACAATAAGGCGCATACAAGATATTAAGATAGAACATTCATATTTCGAAAGACCTGATCAAATATTTCTAGAGGATATGTTACCTTTTTTTTTAAATTTACATACATTATTTAAAATTAAGAGTTTTATAAAAATTAAGAAAAAATTAAAACTTGTAATTACTGTTGGACTTATCTAATACTTTTTTGATTTGTGATTTGAAAGAATTATAGTTTTTTTCTGTTTTGATTTTATACGGGAGGACATTAAATTTTTTTTTACCTTGATAAGCGTAATGGAGTTGAAAAGAACTAGTTTTAAATGTAGGGATTTCTAAGTAGCCACGTGATCTTGGTCGGTTATTGATTTTTGTAGAAGTTTTTGAATTAAAATGGTCTTTGTGAATTTGTAACAATCTGTTCTTTTTGAAGATTTTATTTAAACTGAGGACTCTAAAAGATTTAAACAGCTGTGTAGTTGGAAATATCGATGGTTTTCGTAGTATGACTTTCAAAATCAATCTGTGTATCTTTTCAACGGGTAAGAGGTTAGTTTTAAAGGTTCCCCCCAACCGATTATACCATATTGTAAAATGGATTGCGCAAGGGAATAGTATATTGTTTTTTATCATATTGGATGATAGGATATTTCTCAATCTAATACTTACTTACTCTGGTTACCGTATTTTGTACTTGTTCTTTCCATTTTAGTTGACTGTTTACTAAAACACCCAGATACTTTATGGTATTTTTGCCGTTGATGGGTAAACATTTGGCATCGTCTCATTCTTTTTTATTTGCACACTGTGATGAATAGATTTTGTTACAAATATTGTTTTAAAGGTTTTTCTTTTAACGAGAATGGGATGAAGTATGTTTTGTCAGTATTTAGTGACAGACAATTTTGGTCGAACCATGTTTTGAGTATATTGAGATTTGTATTTGCTATTCTCATTGTTTCCTTCCATGATTTTCCTTTTGTGATCACCACAGTGTCGTCTGCATAAGATATGATGTCTCCAACTATGGGGAGGTTGAACATTTTATTTACATATATCATAAAAAGAATTGGACCGATGACAGTACCTTGTGGTATACCGAAAGATGCGGTTTTGGGTTCACTTAACGCATTATTAATTTTAACATATTGAAATCTTTCTTTTAGATAGCTTTGGAACCATGATAGCACTATTCCGTCTATCCCAATTTGCTTTAGTTTTTCAATAAGTTTAGAATGTGATATGCTGTCGAAAGCCTTGCGGAGGTCTATGAAGATACCAAGACACTTTTCTCTATTATCTAAATTTTGCATTTTTTTTTATGTTAATTTAGCAATCGCATCCTGAGTGCTGAAATTGTCCCTGAAACCGAATTGGTTTGGACTCATTATCTCCTTCTCTTTTATGTAGTTGTTGAGTTGTTTCTTCACAATTTTTTCATAAATATTCGCTATATTTGATGTAAGGGCTATGGGACGATAGTTCGAAATATTTTCTTCGTCACCAGATTTAAAAACCGGGGTGACAATAGTTTTCTTGTATTTGTTCGGGAATATACCCTTCTTTAGGCTTATGTTTATTATATGAGCAATTGGTTTGCTGATTAACTCCCGGACGGCTTTCAACGTTATCACAGTAATGTTGTCATATCCAGGACTTGCTGATCCCATTAAACTTATTATATCTACACCGTATTATTTTAAAACCATATGTAAACCATTCAAGGACCCTCAATCAATTCTAACCGTTTACAACGCCCTAATTTGAAGTAAACTGGAATACGGAAGTATCCAAAATACTAAAAATATGAAAACATCGTTGAATCTGATAAATAAAAAAATTGCTAAGAATCTTATCTATCAATGTGGTCTACATGACCACCTGAGATTATACGACGTACGTCTTGAATACTTCAACATTAATACACTCAGTGGCGGCTCGTGACTTTTGAGTGAGCTAGAGCGCTAAGATTGAAAAATACGACGTTATTGATGTTGCTGAAGCTGAAAATGATTTTTAATTTTTTTCAAAATTTCAATTTTTTGTATGGAGATTTAGATGGTAGGTAGGGCACTCTCACTCAAAAGTCACGAGCCGCCACTGAATACACTTAAAATTAGAAGGCACCAATTGATTGATTTTAAATGTTTCCATAAAATAATTCACGGTCACCTCGATACTGCATTACGTCTTAGCAGTTTTAAAATAAATGTTCATAATTCCTATTCTTTGAGACGCCATAGCACATTCCACCTGAATATATTCAAAAATAATTTTGCCTACTTTAGCCCCGTCTCAAATGTGTCGGCCATATAATAAGATAGAGTGTGCTAACGTAGGTATTTTTGTTGATATTTTGTACAGTTTCAGAAAAATGTTCTGCTATTTCTTAAAAATATGTAATGATAATTGGGCTAATTATATTATGAATCACTTATTTCTCTTTGTGTCTCTTGTGTCTCTTACTTCTAAGAGTATTTGTATTATTTAGCATTTGGGGGAGTTTTTGTATTACGTTTCCTTTGATTGAGTATTTGCAATGTAATGTTTTATGGGTTTATTCAAAATGATGATCTCAATTTCACACGTTCTCCTCTGACACACGCGGTCGGCGTGGGCTTTTCCTTTACAGAGACATCCAGTTTACTTAAATTGGTGATACCAACGGAAAACGCTCTTTTCAGTTAGAGGTTAAAATGGAGACCAAAGGTACGCCGCACTACAGTTGCCGACTCAGTTTTACAGAAGTCATAAACACATAGAACCTTGTGCTGCATAATAGCCATTTTACTCCAACTGACGCTAAATGGCTGCTTATCGGTCATTTGCGAACTATAAGCGATCTAGCAATGGGATTCAAAACTTTTGGACTTTGTCTTTCAATTCCTATGTAGATCATTATCATACAACGTATAATTCAGGAAATATAGCGGTACGAAATTGAGTCCATCATTTTGAATAACCCTGTATGATAACTGAATTCCTGTAACTGAATTGTTCTCACGTAAGTTAGAACATCTGTAAAAACCCAGCATAAATAAATCTTCTTTCTTTTTGAAGTGGTTATACCAAACAGTAAGGCGCCTCGTCACATTAATTTACAGTTAAATGTATATTCCAAAGCTCCGTAGCTTATGATGGCAAGAGTGTTTAGCGCTAAGAATATATTCCTTCAGTAATAAATTCCGGGCAGAAAAAGCTGCGACATTTTCATAACACCAGATCTACTATTAGGGAGTTTACGCTCCTGAGATACTATTTTAGTTAGAATAAAGAATACATCTCTAACCAACACAATGCTAATTTACATTTACATCTGACGTAGCTCATTCGCAGTTTAAAAGTTTTAACGGGA
Organism: Halesus radiatus; assembly: GCA_022606495.2. Lineage (NCBI taxonomy): Eukaryota > Metazoa > Arthropoda > Insecta > Trichoptera > Limnephilidae > Halesus > Halesus radiatus. The sequence goes on from JAHDVE020008219.1 coordinate 10,020, forward strand.
AAATTTAAAACTCATTTCAAAATCATGTTTTTCACAAAAGAAAAATATTTAACTTTTTCTTCAATTAATGAAAAATCAATTTGTGGCATCGTTTTCAATAAATGATTAATAATTATTTTAATCAAAAACTTCTTGTGTAAACCGTTATTTAATGTATCATCATGTTTTGGAAGCGAAGCTTCCCTCATCAGGACACAAAATATAGTAAGAAATAATGACAATTGACAATATAGGAAAACAATGAAGTCGTAAGAATAGACAAATTACAAACATAAAAAAATAACAATAAGAGATGCAAGTAGGTAAGCAATTAATTAAAAATGTAAAAATAAATTTTAAAAATAAAAATATTTTAAGTATACAAAAAAGTACTACACAAAAAAAATAATTTCTTTTTAAATTTAATTTAATGTTATTTTAAATAAAATCAAGGAAATAATAAGGCATGAAAAAATAAAATTATTA
>JAHDVE020008220.1:0-25893 GCA_022606495.2 Halesus radiatus
TAAAAATGATAAAATACATAAGGAAATGCATAAAAGACATAAAATAAAAATTTATATATGATGTTATGAAAAGAGTACATGCGAAGCAACCAAATAAAAATAAAATAAATCTAAAAAGAGATTATTTAAAAAAGCATAGTAAAAATGATTAAATTTAAAAGTGCATATAATAGTAATAAGAATAACAATATCAGATTAAGGAGAGTTTGCATTTTTTGTTTATTAGCCATGTGTTGAAGTTTTTTATGCAACCATTTTAGGTTGTTTTGCGTTATATGTTGAGAGGTTTCTATTAGGAAGATGTTGAATATGAGAGGTGCGAGGTAGGATTCGTGTTTTATGTCAAAAGTGAGTTTGGGTACTTGAAAATAATTGTAAGATTTAGTTCGTGTGTTTCGTGAATGAGATATGTAGGGAGGTGATAATTTTATGAAGTTATTATAGATAATTTAAATAAGTAACTTCTGATATCAAGAATGCCATTTGTAATTAATAGGTTTTCTGTAGGATGTCGATATGGTTTTTTGAGAATGATTCTATTTATTGTTGTGTAAGATGTGTTTAGCGCCTTAATATACGTGTATGTAGCTCCACCCCATACCGATATTCCATAAGTTAAAATGCTTTAACTCCACAAGGTGGTTTTACATATTTTGAAGAAATAAGTTTATTTTCACTTTAGCCCGCAGCTATTAAAAAAGCTCACTATAGCGCATATCCCACACAAGTGTTTTTTTTTTACAGAATGTTCAATAGAATATGTATTTTTTAATTAAACGCAGTGAGATTTAAGTATGCAAGAAATAAATCTCGGTAGGGTTGTAAAAACATTCGTGTTATTTACAAATGTATCAGATTAATTTATTATCATTATTATGATATATTATTAATTTATTAATTAAGAGCATGCTGGGGATAGACCTTATATTTTGACTACTTAGTACCGAAGATATTAGTAGTCAAAATGTTAATAATCTCGCCGGCGCGACCACTGATATCATAGGCGCGGCAGTATCCATTAATGCCATTCGAATTGAGAATTACACTGAATTGAGACTCGTGACGTCATTTTAATGAATTCTAATAATGTTGACATAACGTTTTTAAATGAATATGAAAAACATTAAACCCGCCATGTCGTATTGGGGTTAGCCCATAGATATGCCACTCTGGTTAGCCACAGATTACATATTCAAAAGAAGAAGGTTTATTTGGGAAGAATATGTTCAAAATTTAAAACACAAGTATTTAATAAATAAATTTTTGAAATAATTTTGTTTTTATTTCTTTCTTTAGAGATAGTTGATCGTTGTCAAATCAATTATGGAACCCAAACGGGAAGTAATAATTACAGTACACATCAGCTAGTTCATGGATATAAATCGAACCAATTAAAGTTCTGCTCTCAAATAATTGTGAATATAATGTTTAGAAAAACCTACAAATTAAGTTGTTGGAATTGGCATAGGGAGTAAAAATCGTGAATTATGGGTAATTAAATATTATTTAAGTATTCAGAACGGTTACTGATTATACTTAGAAATTACTTAAAAGTTACTCAAATGGACGAAATATATTTAAATGTGACAAGTAAAATCAATAACAAAAGTTTACGGATGGGCTCTCCACCCTTTTGTTGAATCGAACTAACACTTCTAAGTGATGATTCCGAGTGGTAGTTAGACCCATTTGCAGGATCCAGAATTTATGGCGTAAGAACCTTCTTTCGGGAACCTTCCCGGTGTGTCTGGGGCAATACAGAGCCAAGTACTCGACGTGTTAAACAGTGGTTTTATTGCACTTGTCTGCCGGCGGTGTGAATAGAGAATAGACGGGCCGACGGGGGACGGCTAATGAATGTGAACAAAAAACGCGACGAGGAGGCACCGACGTTTGTCGTAAAATAAAAGAATCAACATAAAACATAATAGAAATTACCTGGGAGTCGTAAGGTTTTACACCGAACTAAATACAGCTGCGCTGACGAGTACCTGCCATACGTAGGTGTACATATTATTATACTATGTGCAGGATACGAAATACCAGGACTTGCGGAAGATGTGGAGGAGGATAATTACGAGTATGTGGAAATTTGTTTGATATTCCAACGTCAGTGTAGATGTCCTGTATATGAAAAATTACAACAAGGTTGCTTATAATAATAACAACGATTTTTTTTAAATACGAACAACTTTATTTAAACCACTGTTTTTAATATAATATAAATATCTACATGTTTCAGAAACAAATCTTCCCCCATCAGGATAAACAATATACTAAAAATAATGACAAGTGTAGCCAAATAATAAGGAAATATTATTCTTATTTATTACATTAATAACGATGCCACAAAATCATTATACATCTGTCGAAGAAAAAATAAAAAAAATTATTTATTCCGGAATGTAGGGGAGATTAGTGCAATCCAACACGCCAATTAGATAGTGTAAATACATAATATATATAATAATACGTTTTAAGGTAAATAAGATTAGAAAATAAATAAAAATAATAGTGAAGAGAGTAGTAGAGTAAGGGAAATAATAAATAAGCAATAATGACCGGTCGGTGACTGAGTTGGCATCGCGTCTGGTTCTCACCTAGGCGTCGTGAGTTCGATTCCTCAGCTGGCTAAGTCCTCCATAATTACACAAACAACATCTTCCGCTTACTATGATGGTAGTAGAAGACTTTAAAATATTGTCATGTTATTTGTAACCCGGGAATGTTTGTCTTTCTTTTTAAAAAAATATGTACATAAGAAAACATCATCGATTTTGCGCTTCTATTACATTATTGGTCCACCGGATTGAAAATTATTGGGGCCAATATCTTATTTGGGCCAATACTCTAATTGAAAATATGATTGACAAACTGATATCAATCATAATTTCTTCAAAATATTGGTATTCACTTTGTGACGTCATTATTAATAAATGAATTAAATTGATATGTGTATATTAATAAAGTGATGAATACAAAAGTAATTTTTAGTTCATTTATTGATATCAATCGGTTTAATGAGACTTTAATGTAAAAACATAATGTAGTATTAATTTTTTTTTTAAATAAAATAAACTAATACTTTTTTTTTAAATTGCTTCGATACTCGAACCTGAGGTCTGACGGGATTCCATGAAGGAGATATTGTTAGAGTTGATAATCCTATCCCACATTCCTGCCGCCCTGGTTATTATCATGACTGCAAATCCGGAAACTCGCCCTTCCGCGAACATAGTGGAGGCACTGCGGTGCTTCGGGAGTCCGAACATTATGCGGTACGCGTTATTGTATCCCCCCCCACGGCTTTCCATGGTTCTCTTTTTTAAGCTGGCTCAGAGCTCCCATGTGTACGAGGTGGTACAGAAATCTAAGAAGATCGTCATTTTCACGTGAGCTGCACAGCCGAAATCTCCCATTTATCATGTTTGATTTTATGCTTATTGCTCAACTCAGTTCAACAGGGTGGTTTTTTCGGGTTATAGTTGATGTTATAGTTTGACCACAGGGAAAAAACCATGATGAGCGGGACCTATTAGTATGTCGCTAGCTCTCGTAGGTGACAGTTCTGTACTGGAACACGAAAAAGCCCATTTTACACGCAATATTTGAACGCGTAGCAATCAGAAAGTGAGGCAAGCGGTGAACCAACCTGTATTATCTTCAACTTCCAAAAGGGAAACAATTTGTATAGAAGAAGAAAATTATTTTTGATGATTTTCGTAAAGGGAATCATATCATACACGCTGAGAAAAAAAAAAACGACATTCAAAAAACTTCAGTTGGTCTAAAATGATTGCAAAATTTTATATAGCCGCAGAGAGTATGCAAGGAAACATATCATAGAATTAGGTTTTTGTTGGAAAAAATGACAATTAAAACACAAAATTATTATATTTTGGTATCTCTTTTAAAATAAATAGCAAAAGGCGGTTCATTATATATGAAGAAAACATTGAAAAAATACGTGTTGTCAATATATAATTTTTTTCAAGTTTTCAAAAAAAATTATTATTGAGAATGATAATTTCTAAGAGTATGTAAAACGGGCTTACCCACTCACCTTTCCGCACACCCCTTCGTTCCGGACGGCACTAGGGAATGGTTTTTTGTTTATGGTCGAACTATAGTTTCCTGCGCGAACTCTTCACACATCTTCTAGAGGAAACGTAGTCCCTTATCAACCGAGCCATCAGTACCATATCGTCTGGATAATTGTATACAGGTACCTATGTAATATAGCCTTAAAGTAACAATATGCGAGATATTGAAGCCAGTTTTTTGCCAAGGGTGACCTCAGGGGTGTGGCCTTACCATCGCTAACAGGGTTTTTTTTACAGTAACTCCACACAGGAGACCAAGGAGGAAATAATTTCCCTCAAGGCCTATATCATCTTTGGGGATGCTGTATGGAGGGTTGCTACAAATTGAGTCGTAAATCTTGAAAAGGATTTATATAATATTATTTGTTTATTTAAAAAACATAACCATTATTGCTCTAAGATCGACACATATCTGACAAACAATGACCAGGGATTCCTGAACTTGTGTGGAGTAAAAATATAGACGGCATCTTGGTCTCCAGTGCTTTTTTTTTACTATTATGATGATTATTATGTATTTATTTCACATTTCACCACTGACAAGAATCTGATGCCGGCTCGCTTGCGCCACTTGATATGCATCATTCCTTACTGTCCAAGACAGGGTTGTGTGGCGATCCATCCTCTCTGCCTACCCTTGCGGAGAAATGGCGTGGTGGTGGGTCAAACTAAAAAAAAACTAATCAATTATTAAATATATTGAAAACTTGGCTAGCTAAAAGAAGCTATTTGTATTAGATAATAAGGAAATCTTATTTTATGTATGATTTATTATTATCGATTATCTTTTTGCTTTATTTTTTTATATATATATATATTGTAACCTTATTTGTAAAATTTGTGTTTGAATAACATCTCCCGTTAGACAACTACAAAAAAGTAGTTTATCGGGACTTTTTGCATTGTATTTTTTTATTTTGTAAATGTAAATAATAAAAAATTTAAAAACTATACACGGCCTACCCTTTGTCATAGAGCAATGCACATCACTGGTTGTAATCATATAATAAGATATGTAGTTAAGTACTTACTTTTACTGCATACGTCCCGGTAGCTGCTGCAAAGCATCCAGCTCAAATTGACATATGTCAGATATCCTCAACAAGGTCGGATTAACCTCTGATTTAATCGATTTCGATTATTTTACTGTAATTATAATTAACCATTGTCTAATTACACAAAATTCATAACACGAAATGAGATTATAAAAAAAAGAGAACCGCACATCATACATGGATGAAGTAACGACTAAAATAAACATATGAGAAAATATTGATTCTGTGCAGAAACTGTCTGTTTGATAGATTCGCTTATCAACAAAGGCACAAGCTTTGGAGCACAGACGTCAGGTGCGAATTCTGCCCTTGTTCTACCGGTATTTTAATCGAAGATGCTATGATGAACTAGCGTCATTGATCCCTTCGCCACCGGTGCACAGTCGGAAAACACGCCAAACGCGCGCTCAACATTTGCGCGCGGTTAACATCAGTCACATGAGAAAGGGTCGCTTCTACGACTCGTTCTTGTATTCAACAGCTCGGCTGTGCAATGATCTCCCGGGTTTGTGTTTCCTCCCTACTACAACAGATTCACTCCTTCCTATCCTCTAAAAGACTCTGATGTAGACCTTGAAGAAAATTATTTCCCTCAGGGCCTCCTGTGTGGAGTTATTGTAAAAAAAAAAAACAAAAACAAGTTTCTGGTAGAGTCCATAATGCTAGACACCTTAAATTATATTCATCGAAGTTTATTTTCGTTAAGTCTGACCAAAATCATTTAGACTGGGACATAAAATTTCTTGACCCTGGCTTGAGTTAACAATCTTGATGTTATACCGGTTAACTGATATATAGACAAAGATGCTACCTATACCATAGATTTAGTTTGAATTGTGCCAGTCTGAAAATGTCAGTGATTGGATGAAACCAGTCCGGTCCAAAATAAACAAGTGGAATAAAGATACAAAGTTTTTTTTAATAAAAAAAATCATATTTAAATGGAATTCTACCATGAATTGCCAGTTTTCGAAGTTAAAAATGGTTAACTGATCGGTTAGTGTCTGAATCAACAAATACATATGTCTGTGACAGCTCTGATAAATAAATATGACCAAAATTAGACAGTTGTTTCTTTGGAATACCTCATTTTCTATAAATTGTGTTCCTTGAAACATTTGAACAATTGCACATAGAAAGGAAAGTAGCTTTTAACAGATACAAATTTAGTCCAATGGATGGAATGTCGAATTACAGAAGAATTAACCTTTTTTATTTCTTTCGAGAACTACTTCAATACTCTCTACTTAGATGACTCTTACTTATTAGGATTACATATTCGATGGAGCGAGGAGAAAGATGGATCATCATAACACCTAAAGGTGCCGTTGAGGGAAATTTTTTCACGAAAATCGCGCCATGTGCTTTAATCAAATAAAAAATATTAACAATAAAACCACATTTTCTTCGTACTTTTAATGACTTTATATCACTAAAGTGTGCCAATTCATATGTGTGTTAAATTATTCGGTCACCGGGAATGCTATAGTCCCACTGGCTTCAGACGGTTGGGACTCTTCTGCGGTATTCACATAAAAAGACATCTTCCTCCTGGTACTTCAGCCAGTGTATTGTAAGTGGATGTCTAAACTACCTCATGTGTGACCTTTCTGTAAATAGATCAGGGGTTCGATGCTAAGCACGTCATGGGTCGTCGAGCATCTCACTCGATCCCACTGTGTGACTCTTCCCTTGTCATCCTTCTAAAAATCTCATTTCAGCATCTTGAACCCTCGAACGACAAGAAAATAAAGAGCAAAGAAAGGAAAAAATTTCCGTTTTTTTCAGTTTTTTTTTTACTTTTTGAATTTTTACATAATATAAGACTAAAAAGCCCCAAGAAACTATTTTTTACTAGTTTGATTAACGGGTGCTTGTCATTCAAAACCTTATAATAAATTTACAGTCAATGTACTCACATATTTATCTATATAAAATAAAAATATATGTAACAAACCAAAATCTTTAAAACATAAATATTTCATAATAATCTGACTCAATAATATTTCTACCAAAACGTAAATCGTACATAAAATATTATTTCCTAATTATCTAATACAAATAGTTTCTTTCAGCCAGACGAGTCTTCAATATATTTATTACCTGATTTATTTTAATACAATTTTTATTTTCAGCGGGTAACATATTTTTTGTCCATATTTGTTTGTATGTTTGGGAACCATTCATCCTTCATTAAAATTGAAACGACTGTTGTAAGTGTGCTCTAGTCTATTTGTATTATATATAGGGTTATTAATGTGCTGAAATATAATTTTGTACCACAGAATAGCTCTTACTGAAAGAATTTTGAGACCGATAAAAGTATGGAATATGATGCCTTTGTTCGTATAAACTTGTATGAGCTAATAATTTAACCAAGAATTTTGCACTGATGGAGCATGATTGATATTTGTTTTACAAGAAAGTCCCTGAACATTTATTTTAAATTACGTTAATTCTATATATTACATAAGATGAATTATTGACTAAGTTGTTTGCATCTGGCGTTGTGGTAGTATGTGGGCAAACGTATAATAATTATTATTATGTATCTCCTCCTCATATCCGCCTATGAAGTTTCTTGACCACTGCGAGTTCAAGGCTGGTTGCAATTCCCAAACACGTAATGCCACATCTGTGATCCATCCAGCCACGGTTCGCAAACATGACACCACCTCGCCAAAAGGGCAGCTTTTCCTCCTCATCGATTTCCAATTGAAATTGGGCGGTAGGATTATTTTGCGGTGAAGGCGTAATTTGTATTCAACACACTCAAGACCGGTTTTCGATTGATAAAAATAATAATATTGCTGGGGGCGCTAACGTCACTGACATCTAGCGAAATAAGTCATGAAGCTCTAGGAAAATGTAATATTATTATACCCGCTTAAAGTAAGATAACATATTATTTACTTCTACATAAGAAAAAGATCATGATATATAATGTTACGTATATTATGTTTTTACCGGGACATGACACGATCAAGTAAATAAATGCTCACATCGAATCATATCAAAAGTGAAAAAACAGAAGAGTATACAGTAGACGATGCATGTGAGTTGTGTGGCAGTTTATCCTCTACCTTCCCCTCCGGTGAATCTACCGTATTATTCATTTTTACACATTCCCTAAACTTATTTGTTTTTATTTAAGGTGACTATCAGCACCTAGCGAAATTTTATGTAAACTTTTCACTAATTTACTACCGCCTGAAAAGCTTATTGATAATACCAATAGATGTCGTTACTAGCTCCTTAATAACGACATTTTCCTGAAATAATAATAATTGGGAGGACTTGTATAGAGCCGTTTTTTTTGAAAAATCACCTCAAGGGCGCAAATATTACTTCATATTCTCTATCCAATTGTGTACAAACAGATACAGAAAAAACATACTTACCTGGCAGGTCGCTTCAGATGAACAGTTTTAATAGAATGCTTAAGCTTAGGGAAGATATGATTTTAACAGTTGCTATTTATCTCCCTATTCTACATTTATTAGAAGATTGGTGGCATTGGAAGAGTTGGTATTTATTTGAAATATTTATAATTTTTAGAACTGGGGAATTATTTATAAAATGACTTTAAAAAGCTTAAGAAGTTTTGAATAGATATTAACATTTTTTAACACATTTAGTTATTTACAGTGTTTCAGGCTGTGGACGCATTTGGGCACATGTATGTGAAATTTTTTCGTTATTCTATAAGTGACTTTAGGTAAGTACTAGCTAGCTAACCTAACTAATCAATTTACGTTTCCATTTCTTCCATTTATGGATATGATTGTCTGAAAAGGTAAGTTTTAAGATTAGCTCTGAATTCTGTCGAGTCTTTGATCATTCGTAAGTCATGCAACAGTTCATTCCAAGCTTTAGGTCCTGATACTCTGAAAGCACGATCACCGAACTTAGTATCAGGTGTGCACTTTGGTTGCTTCAACCTCCCGATAGCTGAAGACGCTGCTGACCTAAGGGACTACCGTGAATTGGAATTTTCAGGAATATCCAGTTCCTAATAATTCAAAAATAGCAAAAGTACATAGTAAATAAAACTTCCAAACAAAATACCCAGTTCCGATAATTAAATTGGAATCATTCCGTTAAGTGACTTAAATACCATCCAGCAGAGCTTGAACTGGATTCTTTCAGGACATTTGAGCCAGTGGAGATTTTTGAGATGGTCTGAAATGTGAGAATATTCAGATATGCTAGTGATAAATCTAAAATCGCTAGTAATAGAAGCCTTGAGTTTTTTTTTTAATTTCATCAAGAACAAGACATCACTTTCATATTATATTATGTTATATTATAGTCGAACAGTATTTCAATTCATGTTGTATGAAAATGGTGCGATTATTCCAGTGTAATTAAATAGAGGGGTTTTCCAACCTCTTTGCCTATAACCACTAATCTGTGGGTATAACTGTTAAAATATTGAATCATTCATTACCACGCATCAAAGTCGAAGACAGAACAAAAGGCGTTTTTGGCAAATTATTATTAATGGAGACTGGTTTACCCGCAGAATAACTTTTGACTTGAATCTTGAGAAATGAAAAACCATTGACGGTGAGAATGAGAATGCCCATTCAGAAATTGGAGGTACAACATCAAGGTGAAAACAATTTTGAACATCTTGATAAAATACAATTGATAAAGACGGGAAAGAGTAGGGTTTAAGATATTATAAAAGAACTAAATATTTTATAAATCAATGGGGGGTAACGTATCTGGTGCTGTTTTTTTTTTTTTAAATTTTGTTATGATTCCTTATTTTGTCAGTGGAATATATCATTTGCATCAATAATAAATATTATAATTTGTACTATAACTTGTACTAGCAAAATTGAAGATGCACACCATCAGGTAAAACTTCAGTTAATCTAGGGAGAAATTATTACAACTTTACACATTTACCCCGCAGTATCTGCAGTAGCGAGTGAAATATTCATTCCTTGCCGGACCTTCAGAGAGCGGGCTTACACCGCTATACTGGCATCTAAGATCCGATTTTTAGGACTTAACATGGACACCTGGAACCTAAAAGTCAATTACTCGGACTACTTATTAACCTTCAGCATGCCAAGATGCAAAACAAAACTTGTGTTGCCATGAGGGGTGGGGTAACTCATCTACCCTATGCATTTCATCATCATATAAAATGCCTTTTTTTTTTAATTTATTCATACATATTATTGCAAATTCTTGTTATGGCTTACACATTTGAAGTGTTCTCATGAAAATAATAAAATAATATAAATAATAATATTATTAAATTTGAATTACGTTAAATTTAAAAAAATATATTAATTGGAGTTCTACGAATTAAACATAAAAACAATCAATAATCTGTTGAGGATTACAGGAATGGGGGCCGATCTCCAACCCCTCGAGGGGGAGGTGGACAATACAAAGCAAAGAATAGGGAGTTTAGGTTCAGCTATAAGAGTGTCGATCTATGAAAGAAACAGAAACGGAAGAAAAAAAAACAAGAAGAAACACTCTGTAGTTAGATTTACCTGTGGAGAAAGAACTATGAAAAGAACACTAAGAATGTTAAAAATGACAAAGTAGAGGTAGAAAGACTGCAGAACTAAAAGTGAAAAACAAACAAAAAACCTATTTTATACATAATACAATACATTAATTAGACATAAAATAGATTTTTAGGTTCTTAGTTCAGGTTTTTTTCGTAAATAAAAAAAAACCTAACCTAGAAGCCAAACTAAAACTTTACCAAAATTTAAATTAATTAAAATTCGTGATTTTGCTTCTCCGGTGACTGAAATAGTTGTTCCCCATTGTAGTTAAATTAATAAAAAGTGTTTTCAATTAATTTTGTGCGTATTAAGAAATACGTGCTTATATGCATATTTAATACCAAGATATTGTGAGGGTGGCAGAATGAGCCCATAAATTACGAGCGACACAAAACACAATATTGTAATTTGAAGTATTATCTTCAACTACGCGAACGATAGCGCTGATTTCAAGGAGCAAACTCTGATTATGGACGACTATAGCGGCAACTCCACTATATATATCAATGGTTCTACTATCGATACCAAGTTTATCAAAGTTTAAAATTTCTAACCCAATCTACAATAAAGATAATGGACAAAATAACGTAAACAATCATCAATATACAAGCGACGGCTGTCACCAATCACCATAGATATACCACTCAGCTGTCACTTTGCTATTCATAGACAACAAGACAACGTAAAAGAACTCAAAGACACAAAACGATTTTACGGGTAGGTACTATCGGTAAAAAGAAAAAAATTATATGAGGTGCGGTTCACACGAATGGTTTACCCGATACTAAAAAATCTACCGTGTCGGAAGGTTCGACCATTAGACCGTTCGACTTTAGGAAAGGACGACAAGATGGTCGAACCCTTCGACGCGGTGGATATTTGAGTATCGGACAAACCAGTAGTGTGATAAATAAACATTCATAATATGCAACAATTGTTGGATGATAATACGCAATAAATTGTAATAAAATATTATTATACAACGCGTCAGTATGTGTAAATGTGTTAATTATTGTTATTGTGTTTAATTTGTACAACAGTTACAATCGTTTACAGGATGATTTGATAATCATTATAAAAAATATTTGACCAGAGATGTTACCAAAAATTTAAAAGCGCTTAAAAAGAATTTGGATTGAATTGCACTGTATTTACCAAATTTATAATATTTGAAATATTTTTCGATTGTTCAAGTTCAATTCAATAAAGGCTGCCTAAGTCCTCCATTTACGACACAAGCAACATCTTCCGCTTACTGTGATGGTAGTAGGAGATTTTCGAATATTGTCAGGTTATTCGTAACAAGGGAATATTTGTCTTTCTTTTAAACAAAAAAGAAAAAAAAATCTTTTAAATTTGGCAGTCATCTAGTTATATTATAATTTTATATAAGCCATGGAATGCCGGATCTATGAATCTGAAGATGTCTAAAAACACGTTTTTCTTGTTTTTATTACTTACTAGAGGATAAATGTTGTAGTACCTACAACGTCTGCGACAATTAATTCTTTTATGGACATCTTCCTCTTCGAGGATATATGTATTCCTTATACTAAAGCCATTGTATTGGTTGCCATGCTTATTCTTACAAGATCAAACTAATAAGGAACTCCAATATATTTTTTATGAATAAAAACTTTCAAATTTAAACACTAGTATATTTAGTTTTTTTCTAAAGTTAGATAAAATAATTTTCAAAGTTTCAATTTTTCAAAGCCCGCCAAAACTCTCCAAATCTATGGCCAATCGGTTTTGATCAGTTTTGAGGTTAGAATGTCAAATGTCAAAACAAGGATGAGCTTTACCGTAAATAATTTTATAATCCATTGATGGTAAACCATAAGTAATAAAATTATGTACCATTTTAGAAACTTTAACTCAGAGAAAAATAATAATATTGAGCATTAACATTATCATAATATTCGTATTGATAATTGGTTTGCTTATAAATACTCAAATTTATTTCATTAATAATAGTTTTTTTTTATATTGAACAACAATTATAGAGCTTAAAGTCACCTAAATTGAGATAAAATTTCGCCAAAACAAAAAAAATACATATTTAAAAATCAAAACAAAATCGAAAAATAAAAATAACAACAAAAACAGAATGTGCACGTGACGTCAGATGTTGCAAATGAAATGATACCAACAAAACAAGGTATTTTGATGAGATGATTTTTTATAGACTTTTAAATAACGATTTTTAATTTCTACGTATAGTTATATATTCAGAATCGGCGTTGGCTGATCTATATGAATACATATTTTTAAAACCATTATGTTTTTCACTGGAGTTCCTAATTGTGTCTTGTCAGGTGGTTTACCTTCATTCTCGTCTTGTATGTGGTTCGTTCAATGATAGAGTGATCAGTATCACACACCAGTATGCCCAATGGCCAGTGGACATGTGCATGGTACCAACTTCTTTTCGAATCACCTATACATCTAAAAAAGGCAGGATTTTATCTTGGTTTTCCATCTCCATTGTGAATTTGATTTTGCTGTGGAGTGAATTGATTTTCTTTGTAATGACAGTCCTGCAACACCAAATCCCTTTTTCTCCAGTTACATCAATAGCATTGTGTTTTGTAATACTAATTCTCTCTGTTTAAAAAATTGCTAATGTGACTGATGGATCAATTACTAGTGATGTATTAAAAATTCATAGTTTAATTGCATCGCCTTATTCACGATATTATTAAGATGAAGGAGTATCTAATACCAATCCACCGCCGTATGTAAGAATTAATGTGATGTTTTAGTGAGTAGTGACCAAATTTCGGCTAAGTAATTCATTCCTTAGAAGGGCAACATTTGCTGAAAAATTATGATTCCGAACTTATTTGCCCAAATATTATATCTTGTTTAAAAGTAACTAATTTTAAGAACAATCTGTTCAATCAACTAATTTTAATTAAAATCTAACTGATTATACATGGCCGAGATCGCCCTTAATGGGTGAAAGCCAATAAAAACAAAAAAAAAAACAAAAAAACATGATTCCGAACAGATGTGAGTCTAGAAACACAATTCTTCCAACGGGTTTCGCAAACTTTTTTTTCCCTAACGGTTCATCTGTGAATCTGCCAGTTAGATATTATGCGTTATGACTTGATCAATCACTTCGAAGTTTTTGTAAGACAAACAATCAGTAATGAAAATATTCGTAAATTAGTAAATACATATTAAATAATGCCATTTGATTTAACAATACTTTTGCTACGACAAACTTAAATTGAGAAAAATTATTCGATCTAATTCCTACAGTAATTGTAGCTGGAACCGCGATGACAACCCATTTCAGATATCAACTGTCTCTTTTTTTTTGTTGACTTCCCGACCCCCTCTAAAGATATCGCCAGGGCAGCACTGCTGGCACGCCCCGCCCTCGAACCGGCACTGTTAGAACCTTAGAGTAATAATATATTGTTACTCTAAGGTTAGGTTAGAACCAGTGCCCAGTATTCTGTATTAGTTCAACCTCTCAACACAGAGGCGCTGCCTATGCGGAACCCCGAAACATTGTCCTACCACCTACCCTACTCACAATTATTTCGTAAAGTTGTCTAGTTGTCAGAAGTTGCAGTTCTGCCTTGCTCGGGGTGATTGTTTTCGGCTACAACAGATAAACACTCCATTTCAAATATTACAAAAGTTTTAGTGACAAAGATAGTTTTCAAACAAGTGTCACATTAGTATTTTTTCTATCTATTATTAGTTAGTACTGATAATAATCAAACTTTGCTGTGTTTGTTTGAATACTCAAAAATACTCGTACGTGTAAATAAGTTTGAATAATATTACTGAAAGACTGATCTCATCGAGTGACTGCAAGATTCGCGGTGAGTAAAGCCATTATTATTTATATTTTCTGTTTTCTCACATTTATGTTGAAAACGTAGTACCTATACTTTATATATGATATTGGAATTGCTTTGTGATTTTACAACGCGGATGTTAATATTTCAGGAAATAAAATTATTTGTTTACTGATGTGTGAGGATCTTACATTTGGAAGACTTATAGCGTATTTTATGTGGCGTCTTATTTATTACTAAATAACAACTAATATAATATAATAACAGAGTTTTACAATTCAGACTCGTTATTAAGAGGAACGGCTCGGCTGCCTGTTTCATACATAACTTAATTTTGGATTTGAGGCCAAAATACCCATCCAACCAGAATGATATATTTTTTATTTTTTTTTTATTTAGCACATAACTAGTACGCATGAGAAGCATTCTATTTATTAATGTTTTAAATTATGAAGTACAGGACATGAAAAATAATTTTTCATAATTTTAATATAACTTAAAAAATTATCGGGGGTTTACTGTATTTTTTTTAAATTATCATATTTGCTAAATAAATATGATTAAGTAAATAAAAATATAAACACAAAACATTAAAAAAAAACTTTTTTCGGGTCCATATTTTAAATTGTGTACGGCAAATTTGTGTTCGAACGAAAATTGGTCGTTTTTAATTTAATTTAAAGTTCATCATAATGTTCATTTTAATATTAAAAAAATATGTATTTTATATTTCATTATATTTTTAAAGCAGATGGGTAAAACTTTTTTTTACATCACCGTTAGCCACCAAATAATTGTTAAAGGTGCGTCTAAAATCGCCAAAAATCAATTCCTTCAATGGCCCATATTTCGTAATGTAAAACAAAAATAAATAAATTACTTCTAATCCTTACTAGATATTTGCTATACTTTTTGATGAATAAAAAAATCATTAGGTTTAGGTGAGTATTTTGGCCTCAAATCCAAAATTAAGTTTTGAATGAAACAGGCCACGCAGCCGTTCCTCTTAATACGTACAGATTATTGAAAAACACTTCGTTTCAAATTAAATTACAGCTAGAAACAACTGTCTACGTCAGCAGAAACGCAGAATAATTCTTAAAGCTTAGTAAAGTTTTTGTATGATTTTTTTTTTATTTCTTCGATCTTTAAACCCAACCTAAGAAACTATTTTATATATAACACAATGTATTAATTATATATGAAATAGGTTCTAAGGTTGGAATAAAAGAATAAAAGCTTTAAATACAATATCTTGCATTTCCGCCGGTGTAAATAGTTTATTCTTATTGTTAATTGATAAACTAAAGTTCTTTAAAACTTAAGACAAGATTTTTGTGCATAGTGCAAAGGGTAACAATTATTATTTTTATAAACAATAATTATTAATCTAAAACACTCATCCAAATTGAAAAAACCTTCCGAGCAAAGATAAATGTCGCCGGCAGGTGAAAATATAATAAAAACCGTAATTATTGAATGAAACACTAGTATATTGATTAACTTGGCGGGTTTGCGATAAGCCGACGTAGCTCAATGGTAGAGCATCTGACCGGATATTAGAAGGGTGTGGGTTCGCGTCCCGTCGGCGACATTTATCTTTGCTCGGAAAGGTTTTCTTCAATTTGGATGAGTGTTTCTTAGATTAATAATTATTGTTTATAAAAATAATAATTGTTATTCTTATTGTAATCAATTGAAAGGAGATATTATTTCTATGAATCTGAATTATAAAACTTTAGCAACTAATATAACTATTTGGTAGTGGTGTGCATTGCTCTCTAACCAAAGGTAGGCTGTAACTTTCAGATACTGGTTTTCACCACTATATCATTATGATAAATCCAGAATCTCAGATATTGCCGATTAAAAATGCCAATGAAATCTCTCTCTTTAAAACTATTATGACGAAAAGAGGAGGTTTTATAAAAAAATGTTTTTCGAAAATGATTTTTTTTGTTTGTATTCGTTTTTCTTAGGGTAGGCACAGCTTTTCCGCCTTAATGGACTGCACGCCACTGCTATTTGGTCGATGTGTATAACCTATTTTATTTTGCGTTATAGGTATAATTTCTTATTTTGCGTCAGCGGGTACTCGTGGATGAATTTAATTATGCCCGCAATATACAATACATAGTGGAAAAATAATAATATTATGCATATTATTTGACAGTCCGTCTCATACCCTCCATTACCTTAGTGAGCGGGCTTAAATATAAGATTGCCATCAGCGAATGCCGCTAAAACATAAAACACAGTTTACAGTTTTTTGATATAAAAATAAATAAAAATCCTACAGTAGCAAGAGGCAGCCCGCTCACTGGGTAGAGAAGATTATCTCCACATTTATGCACCTCTAAGAAATGTTCCCTGGTACTGTACACAAAAAAATACAATTCGATATACATTCACTTGATCGTGCCATTTCTTCCTCAGGCGTCCCCGGCTTCTTCTGCCATTCACATTCGCGTCATACATTCCTCTTACATTTCTTTCTTCGTTCATCCGCTTTACATGCCCAAACCATATAATTGTCCCATTCCTAATCTTACTCATTACGCTTACATCAGCCTTGCAATATTTACGAATCTCAATATTTTTCATACGATCATACATTTTTTTACCACACATTCACCTCATAGATCCCATTTCTACGACATTCAGTTTACTCTCATCCTTCCTCTGCCAGTTCCATGCTTCACTGCCATACATCAGGGTTTGTATCAGCACTCTGTGGACTGCTAGCTTCGCTTCCTTGGACAACTTTTTGTTAGCTCTAATTGCACATTTAAAATAAGGACCGTAAGATTAATCCCTAATAACAATCGGATTTTAATCTAAATTCCAATAACCCAAAAACTATTTTAATAAATTAACAAAAGAATATGTTTCATTTGGCACTTCTGGGTATGTTCAAGACGAGTTCAATTATAGACCATAATAACACAAGTTGGTAGGTATAATAAAATCCAAGGTAAAAACTCTGCATTCTAAATTGCTTTGGAAACCCGATGTTAAACGTCTTAATGACCTTTAGTCAAATTTAAGCATTAGATCTGAATAACCCTTGAGTGGGTAAACTTTACAGTGTAATAACCATTAAAAAAAACGTCAATTTACTCGAAAATATATAAGGATATCGGTAATAATAATGAAAACATTTTAAGAGTTTCATTGTAAGTATACAGGTAAACAGATCTCAATTAATTATTAACTGTTTTTGTGTTTATTAATTGTTTTTGTGTTTAATTCGTAGAACTCCATTTAATTTTTTTTTAAATTTAATGTTAATCAAATTTAATAATGTTATTATTAAGTTCTGCAAGTATTTTTAGTTGTTATTATTGTGACAGCTGTTTCGGCGTTTAAGGCATTTTCAAACTGTGGTTAATCCACATTGCGACGACTTATTTATATGGTTTAATTTACCCCCACTCCTTGTGAAAATTGGATGGATGGGTAATGATTTATTATCGGTAAAACTGATTTAGTTAGAAAGCAAATTAAAATTCAGACTCACAGAATTCAGAATTTTAATAGCTTAATTTATTTTTATTCACCACTTTATAAATATGCACAATTATAAACAAATGATAAACACAGAACACATATTATATTAACAGTATTATTTTTAGTAATCTATATTATTCCCGATGAAGAATCGCTTTCGAAACCCTTTTTTAAACTAATTAATCATATCAATTATTAAAACTAAATTTTACAAATTAATCTTTAACACAATAAATACATTAAAAACACTTGTTTGGTTTTATTTGAGTGCTATAAACTGATTCATCTTGTTAATTTTTCATGTTCATTCTTTCGCTGACGTAAAAATGTTAAATCTTTAGAATCCTACAAAGGAAGTACCTGACCATTTCAAGCAACGTTTCTGATTTGAATAGTAGTGCTCGGCCAAAGTCCAAACGTAGGTGCGGCGCGGAAGCTGTGCGGTGTACTCAAACATATGATAAGCATGTAAAGCGTACACATGACTGCGCGTGTCACTATAGACACTTTATTCTCATATGTTTGAGTACATCGCACAGCTTCCGCGCCTCACCCATGTGTACACCCTGGCCAAGCACTTTCGCCTGGCCGATACTGAGAGGATTTCAATGCATCAATTATCAATCATCTCATTTTTATAGCATGTAATCCAAGTTACTTGTGATTTTTAGCTAATTGCAAATTTTATTATATATATTTTCCATTCGACTAGGTTGCATAATATATGCCAAGCGTTAATCTTTTTGGGGACATAAGAACTGCCTACCCTGTTTTACTCGCAAACAAAATAATTAATGTACAAATTTATGAAAATATTGCAAGCAATCATTCTATGCTTTAAAAAACACGCGCGAAGCTCCAGCTACGAATCGCAGCGAAGCGCGCGCCCCACCCATCGCCCTACTATCGTGTCAAAAGCAGGAACTAAGTATGCAAAACGTCATATTCAAATGTGGACGGTATTCTACACAAAAAAATATAGGTGCATTCAATAGCAAACTTTTGGGTGAGTGTCGCAAAAGGCCGTGCCTATCGGTGCAAATTACAAATAATGTAGCAACCAATGCCACCTGTTGGTTAGTACAACTATATTGCTTAGTACAAATTTACTTAAGAAATGATCATCATATTGTTTGCTTACTTTTATGCAATTGTGCGATCAGAAATAAATTGTAATTTTACATATCCAGTAATTGGCTTGGAATATGCTTAAATGGAACAACCGACCCTGTTGTATGGCAGTGAGGCATGGAACTGGCAGGGGAAGGATGAAAGTAAACTGAATGCTGTAGAAATGAGATATCTGAGGTGAATGTGTTGTAAAACCATGTATGATCATGTGAAAAATTTCGTGTGATTCGCAAAGAATGTAAGCGTAATGAGTAAGATTAAGAAAGGAAAGCTTCGATAGTTTGGGCATGTAGAGCGAATGTGAATGGAAAATGAAGCCGGCGATGTCTGAGGAAGAGATGGCACGATCAAGAGAATCAAATACTTGAGTCGGAATAACAGAAGAGTATCTATGAGACGATGTATGAATATAAATAAACAAGATCAGTTGTTCGGCGGTCCGTCCTCTCTGCCTATCCCTGCGGTAAAACGTCGTGATGGTTAGTTAGTTGGAACAGGTATTTGGATATTAATTTGATGTGGCAGGTAATCGCAACCAACATCGGCTGAAGCCAGCCGCCAGTCAATTTTATTCACTGTTTTTTCCTACTGTCTATAATGATTAAAAACTCTGTGCACGCCACTGCTTATACACCTATACCATATTAAATTTTATGTATATTTAAAATGGCGACTATCTAAAATGCATAAAATTGGAATGTTTCAACTTTCAGCCTCAATTGTTTTAATGTTCCAGAGTTCCCATGCGGTTGAGGTGATGTAAAGTTTGTTATAACAATAATTTACCATGATTAATGTGTATTACAAAAGTCTCAATTGTTCCGAGGTGTCGTAAAATAATGAAATGGGTTAGACTTGTTGGTGCACGCCAAATAAGGTGCCCAGGGGGCCGATTCTGGTTCTTTTTAAGGATGAAACATTGTCCTTATCGTTAGGGTTAAAGACATTTTGCTTAACTGCGGTTTCGGTTCTATATCTGTGACAGTACATTATTAATTAATTTTTATTTTTTATTAGAAACACAACAAAATATTTACATAAAAACATTTTTTTTATGAATACCGCACAAGAGTCCCAACTGCTCCCAACCGTCTGGAGCCAGTGAGACTATGGCATCCCCAATTGGGGAATGTTGTGAGGCTGAAGGTATTGGGGAGGGGAAGGAGAAGGGGCAGAGGAAGGTGGTAAATACCTGGCAATTCAGATCTGGTCACCAAACACGGCTAAAAGCCATTTCAAGCAACTTTTAATTTCTGAATGGTGGTCTTTCACCAGGGCGATGTTGAGAGTATCTTCCACTCTATATATACAATCGACATGTGAATATCTGTAATTAATGTGTTTACAACATGTGTGGTGTACACAATAAGGTTTATGGATTATTTAGTTAGAAAAAATTACTTAACTTTAATATATATTTTTTAATGTTACTTAATTTTCGTTTGTTTTTGAAGAGAGCTTCAACAATAAATTAAAAATAATAAAACACCTCACAACTCGATATTTTAATACCCACCACTTCTTTAAAACAGGCAATATGTCTAGCTAAGAATTAATATGGACCAGGCAAACACAATGCAACTTCAACTTATATATACCTCAATTGATGATAAATTACTAGGTTTTGCAAATACAAATGTTCACAATGTAAATGTCAACAATGTGAGTAAATAAAGATATTTTAAAATATTAAACAGGAATATTTATTACCTATCTCACTGAAACTCGGTGCGTGCGAAAAAACGATAGTGCAACAACGATATTGTTTGTTTGCACGATGGCCAAACAAACGAAAATGTTAAAATGTTGAAGGCAAAATAATGTCACAAAAAAGGTTCAATGATTTTACGTGCTTTAAATTTAATTTTATTTATAAAGACAAAAAAAATCATCAGCTATGGCTTTTTGTATTGAGATTTTAAATCCATTTATGGAATTTGAGAAAATGTCAATGTTGTGATGTGTCCTAATTTCATTGTTCAATCGTGACGTTTTTGGTATGAAATTCAAAAGAAGTAAGTGGTTTAAATACAACAGCATTGTTAAAAATTATATATGCATTACACATACTTACACGTGTCGTTTATTACAATTTCTAGAATATAACTTTTCACTTTTATATATATTTCGGGTATTTGGCATGGGTACTTTACAAGCATCGTAATTTGGTCAATTTAATAGCATTATTATGATATTCATGTCTTATTAATAATGTTTAAAACATACGCATCATCCACATGGGCTTCTTCAAATACAAAAAAAATCTAGAATCATTCCAGAATACATTCAATTCACCGTAAGTCCCTGGTTCGTCAGGAATGGCATAATTAACGCGGGCTCGAAAATTCTTCCACACCGAAAACATGTAATAGATTTAGCCAAAACATTTTACTCCAAATTAGGAACGAACTCGATTCCCTCTATCTCCAACCTCGGCTGCTGGACCCTTAGCACCGACCCCATCATCGACAAATTCCATCTTACACCCTCCATTACCTTAGGATGCGGTCTTAAATGTAAGATTGCCATCAGCAAGTTGCCATAAAACACAGTTTACAATTCTTTAAAATAAAAATAAATTAAACCCCTACAATAGCAATAGGCAGCCCGCTCACTGGGTGGAGAAGATTTTTTCCATATTTATGCACCTCTAACCACAATTGACACAGGAATAGGGAGAAATATTCCCTAGCACTGTACAAAAAATATTACAATATATAATGTTTAACTGAGTTTTTCTTTTGTTAAAACTGCGCGAATATCGATATTTTTAAAGAACGCCATTCGCTGAATGACAGCTGTCATACGAGAGAACCGGAACCACAGTTAAACAAAAATTCTGTAAGGATAGGGACAATGCCTTATCCGGAATCGAGCCCCAGGAACATGGAGGCCGGTGGATGTTTTCTTTTATAAATCAGTTCACTGTTATTGCTACCTCGCTTGGCCTGCGCTCTGAACGCCGCATTGTACATGTGCACGGGAATTGCGCATTGTTTACGAGCTTTGCTCTGAACATGTTACTCCAGTGAAGCACAACCTTTTTAGCCGGAGATCAAAATTATCCATTTTCAATTTTTACGCGGCCCCCATGGGGTAGGGTACAAACAGCTTGACATCATTAACATTCCAGTCGGCGGTGTCACTAACCCACTAAAACGGCAACTTTTAAATACTTTTTCTATACAAAGCGCAAAGAATGCACAGCAGGTGAAATTTGTCTATCTCCACGTCCAAACCAATAAATGCTTTCGGTTTTTATCACAGTTGAACTCCCTTCTGTTACCTGTATGTTTTTAGAAAAAAATCGTTTGGAAGCCTACATTTAAAATTATCGAACAGGGCGCTTACAAAAAAAGGCAAAATCGTTTGAAATGTTAGATAATAAAAAAAAATGTTGCTTAAAAAAATTACGGTTAAATTGAAACATCAAACTTCTGTATTTTATAGAATATTTATTAAAAAAAACTTGTTATTTTAATTGATCGTTCAAATTTTTAAATATGGACTAAAGTTTACCTATAAAGCCTTTTGCAAAACAGAACAGAAACCTAAAAAAAAACTTGTTGGTATACTATTTTGCCAAGTGGGCCGTACAACACAGTACCCGCGGTCCTCGGGTTGTGCATCGCTGTGTTGTACTAATTGTCATTATTTAGGCGCTGCACCTACTGCTAGTAATTGTAGCCATATTAGTTATTGTACATATTTAATAACCCAGGATTGCTAATAATATTTAGAGGATAATTCTGTCGTTGAGATAGATGATTTCTTGTGGTAGCTACTGAAGCTATCGATACCAATAAAAACGGAATTTCACAAATATAATTAAATAATACTAATAATAATAATCGGATGATTTTTATATCGCCGTTTTTGTGAAAAAATCACCTAAAGGGCGCTGTACAAATATTACTTCCTATTCTTATATTACATCTATTCTACGAATTTTTATTTTTTTTAGACCATATAAAGAGATGCAATTACATTATCAAAACTAAATACGGCTTGGTCTAAGTTTTCATACATGTGAAATTGAAAAAAAAGGAGGCTAACTGGATTTATTTCTTACGATATATTGCAAGACGCTAACACAAATGACAGAGTGATTGTTTCCATTATATTCAAGAATGTATTTAAACTACGACAATGAATTATTATCCATATATTTTTAGGATAAATAACACAGAATACACTTAAAAGGGGGGAGCGGCGGGGGATGGTGGCCGGGGGGGACTGATCCATAAGGCCCTCAAAATCTTCTCAAAATCAGGCAAGACCAAATTAATTGCTTACTTTATCAATGAACACATTCACGCACGGTGCAATGTGAATACTCCCTTCTATGTCGTGCCTGTTACTGTCCGTGTCTGGACTGCACACAGTGTACACAGCACTCGTGAATATTGAGAATAAACGTTCATGCGTTTATTGATTTAGCCGGTCACCTCCAAAAACGTATGAAAATTGTATCAAATATCAACTATTACAATTGACAACCATCTCTAGATTATTTTATGGCATATCATATACCTAACCTATGTATTGTACAAAATTATTAAAAAGAAAAATTTATAAAAAATGAATCCCTTTGTTTAAGTTGTACAAAACCTATCATTTCAATGAAATAATAAGAAAAAATAGTCTTTCGGTTTGTGATCTAATAATAATTATAATTGGATGATTTGTACAGCGCCGTTTTCGTGAAAAATCATATCAAGGGCGCTGTACGAATATTACTTGCTATGGTTTATCTTATTATGTACAAACAGATAAAGAAACGTACTTCCCTGAACATGGCAGGTCACTCCAGATTAACACGTTAATTATAAAGTTTTAGCTTGAGAAGATATTATTTTGTACGCACAGGACAGAGTATTAGAAAAAACTGCACATTGCATGCATGATATTGCAGTTACTGTTTAAATTCTATTTGTCGTTGATATTATATTTATTAGAAGGTTATTGACAAAATAAATATTGGTATTTATTTGAAATAATAAACTAACTAATTAACCATCACGCCGTTTCTCCGCAGGGGTAGGCAGAGGAGACGGACCGCCGAACAACTCGATCTTGGCACACATCATTCACTTTCATACAACGTCTCATACATTCACTTCTGACATCTGATGTTCTGACATGGCCTTTCTCAAGTATTTGATTCACTTGATCGTGCCATGTCTTCCTCGGACGTCCCCGGCTTCTTCTTCCATTCACATTCGCGTCATATATTCTCCTTACACTCCTCTTAACGTTTCTTTTTTTTAATTTAGGACCGGAGAACAAATTTTTAAAATGACCGAAATATGCTTAAAAAAAATTCTACATCGGTTTAGCTGAAATATTCGGTAATAATTATTTATATTTACAAATATTTCAGTTATTTACCATGTCGCGGACTATGAATAGTTTCAAATTATTCTGTTAATGACTTTATGTATGTGTTAACAGCTAACTTCCCCATGTAAAAATATCT
Source organism: Halesus radiatus (assembly GCA_022606495.2). Taxonomy (NCBI): domain Eukaryota; kingdom Metazoa; phylum Arthropoda; class Insecta; order Trichoptera; family Limnephilidae; genus Halesus; species Halesus radiatus. The sequence continues at coordinate 24,640 of JAHDVE020008220.1, forward strand.
ATGGTATTTATTCCGATTTTAAATAAAAAATACTCTCGCCAATTTACACGAGACCCTTCAACTTCTATGCAGGAGGGAGGTCAATGAACTTGATCATCTATTCAAGAAAAAATTTCGATATTTGAAAATGTTTGATCGATTTCAGCAGATGTAAAGAGAAATTGAACTTGCTTAGGGAACACAGACACGCCCAAAACTCACTTCAACCTGTAAATTGAGGAAATAGCTGCTTCCGATAGTACTGTCTAAAGCCGCCTCCACACTCATCCGACCGTTTTTAGGGAAACCTGTGGAAAGGGATCGAACAATCGCCTTAACTTAACGGTCAGCACCCAAAAATACACACTTTGCAAGTTGCCAGCTCAAGAAATACTTATCTGCTATTTCTATGCCGCTAATAAGGAACTCCAGTGAAAAATGTAATGGCTTTAAACATATATATATTAATATAGATCAGCAAACGCCGATTCTAAATATATAACTTTCATTATATATATACGTAGAATTTATAAAAAATATATTTAAAAGTGAATAAAAAATCGTGTAATCAAAACACCGTATTATATGTTATCTTGGCATCATTGACTTGGAACATTCGACGTCACGTGCGCATTCTGTTCTGTGTTAATTAGTATGGACATTTTTATTTTTCGAATTTGTTTTGACTTTAAACTCCACGATGGTTGTTTAATATAAACAAAAATTATTAATGAAAGAAATTAAGTTTAAGAAATTAAATAAAGTATTTATGAGCAAACCAATTATCAATACGAATATTTCGATAATGTTAAAGCTCAATACTATTATTATTATTTGAGTTAAAGTTTCTAAAAAGGTACATAATTTTATTGCTTATTATTTTATTGGTTATGGTTTGCCACGAATAAAATATAAAATTATGAACGGTAAAGCTCATCTTTGTTTTGACATTAGACATTCTAACCTCAAAGCTGATCAAAACCGCCCGGCCATTTTGGCGGATTTTGGAAATTTTAAAATCGATGCTTTGTAAATTATTTTAACTATGAAAACTAACTTTTGAAAAATACTAGTACTTAAGTTTGGAAGCCATTATATTAGAAAAAAAATTGAAACTCAAACTGTAAATCTTTTAATCATTGAAGAAGGAAATATTAACAAATCCCAAATGAAACACGAAACCGAAAAAACCACAGAAAATAAAAAGGTATCAGTCGCATCTGCGAACCGAACACAGGACCTCTGTCTTACAAGGACAACCGCTCTACGAACTGA